>BMAO01027707.1:0-22735 GCA_019973975.1 Trichonephila clavata | reverse complement strand
GTGACTGTAAGGCTCGTTTCTTTTTTTTATTTATATTTTTCTAAACCTAACTTTCGTGAGAGGTTCTTAAATTAATATTAATTTTATATTTATGCAACACAATAATATAGCAATTTCATAAAAAAAGAAATCGGTTATATAAATAAAATATCTTAAATACAATAATTAATATTTTTAACGTACACAAACGGCCCTTCAGCACTAAATGAGTTTTCAAAAATTTATTAATATTTATCTCCAAGTAGCAACATCAGATAAAAAAAATTCTGCTTTGTCTGGTTAATTTTCAGACACCTGTGAGTAGTAAGGAACATTAATTTTAGTAATTATTTTTCAAATGTGAATTTTTCCCCCGAGATTTTTAATTTACAAAATTTTTAACGGTAACATTCTTTCCATGTCTGAGTGATAAAAGTATAAATTGCTTATGATTTCTGAAATCCTATTTAAAAAGGAATAATCAATTTATTATATATTTTTGTGTTTTTTAGCTCATTATGTAAATAAGTATAAATTTTGGAATTAATATGTATCCCTATTTTATATATTATTATTGATTTTATTTAAAAAATAACTTGTTTTCAATATTTTGAAATTTTGATGCATTCACGGGAATCCGGGAACGACAACTGCATTCCCGGGAATGGAAAAACCTGGGAAATCAGAAACCCTAGTTTTCTTGATAGAAGACACAGTTGATCTTGGGCATGATTCATTTTGTAGGTCCTGATAAGTCTATTAGGCAAGCCAGTAACGGCATTCCATTCCGTTCGAACGCGTCGCTATACACGCGTGACTGATTTAAATTCCTTAACCAAAGTTCGCACTGCACCTTTTGTTGTGGCATCCACATCTTTACTAATAAAGTCAGTGTAACAAGTTTATCTTATGCGATTGCCGAATAATGCACACACGTGTGGCCGATCGGACAACACCCAAACAATTTCGGAGGGGTTTTTAATCCACAGCTGAACAGTTTTTTAACATTCTGTAAACACCCCCCCCCGACTACCCCTGTGACCCGGCTAAAGGTGTAGGAGGAAGTGAAGAATGATTCGACATGATAATTTCTAATTATTTATACAGCACTTTAATTAACTCAGAAACAATTCAATAAATCAGATTAAATAAGATGTTTCTGATTAGCAAGCAGAGGTAAGGGGATGAGAGTCACGTTTTGGGAGAATACTTCTGATAATTGATCCACTTTGTATTAATCAATCTTCTACCTTAATATTGCTTTAAACAATAGATATGTAACTAATTGCCACGTAAACCTCTTTAGAAATTTAAATATCAAAATGTACTATAAATGTGACTGATACCTGAACTGTAGGTTGTCTTTTTATCCTTTAATGCGTAATCCTTCAATCTCTTTATAATTCCAACTTCCTATCTTTATTCTCTCACACTGACTAATAACGTTCTTCCAATATTCTCTCAAACTTATATCAACACTTTATCTAGCTTTAACTAACCTCTCTAGCAAGCGAGCCTGAACTACATAAATGAACTTAATTTGCATATTCAATGGTTTCTTCTTAAGAAAAGGTTGTGGTTTTTCATATCCCAAAGATTTCCCCAGAGGGTTAGTTGAAGAACGCGTATAGATCCGTCACAATTCTGATGGGTAGGTTCGGTTATAATAAAAACCATACTTTTGCATACTTTAAGCCGGACACCCTGTATAACAAACGCGAGAGAAAAATTATAACAAGTGTAATAATAAACTCACTCCGTAGAAAAGAAATAAACAACACACAATAAATTATTATGGCTTAGCTTCGGTTCCAAACGATACGTTTGAACATGTGCATCAGCTAAGCAGGAAGAAGGAGAGAGTGATCGAGTTGTGTAGCATTCAAGCAAAAGACGAATCGGCGAGATTTGAAAAATCGCGTAACTCCGGGTTCGGAAAGTCGGGGTGGAGTAACTCGAGGTATTGCTGTGTTTCGTGCTGCGGGTGCCACTTTCCCTTGCATATTTTCTGACAGAGATATATTTATGTACTTATATGCTTGCATTTTTTTTTGTTCAAAATGTCGAGGTCTTGCTCTGTTAAAGCTGTCTGCTGTCACATTTTTTATTCTGCATTTAATTTAATTCTCTACTTTGTTTTTGTTGCCACATACGTTGATAAATATTTTTCACTTCGTATTGTTCTGAATAATATTTAAACGTTTATAATTGTGTGAAAATCTTCTGAGTATTCCGTATGAATTTTCAAACCAAAGTGTTAGGAGTTGTTCTTACTTAAATTTGAATTTAAACATCGAATCTGTTGATTTGTTCCCTATCCCTCATTGACAAGCCTTCTGACTTAAAGGATTATTTATTCAGCCATGCTTAGTTTTGTCTTTTGTAAGATATCCTCTTATATTTTTAATTGATAAGTTATGATCCGTTAATACGTTTAAAGACTGTCCTTTAAATGTAATTCATTTTCATCTAAATTATTTCATTAGAAACCTGTTAATTTTTCAAATTATTGCACATCATCCTGTAAGGATACAAACTGCGTTAGTTTTTAAAACAAATGTATAAATTATTTTTTTAAAACTTTTTTTAATAATATTTACTTTATTTAGAACAGCAATCATGTCTGCTAAATAAGATAAACTTCGCTAACATATTTTGTCACATAACTGTAGCGCATTGGTATATGAGTCGATTTATTTAAAATTAATCTGGATTCCGAATGTAAAAGCAAGGCCTTATGTTTTCAGGATAATTCTGTTCATAGCAAAATAAATAATATGTAATTTAATTCCCTGTTTTTTTTTTAATTTCCTTTTCACAGAAACATTTAAAACGTCTTGTAATGCATTCTTTATTCATTTTACTACCGCGATACACATATTCCAAATAAGATGTTATGGTTAAATTTCCTTTTTTTCTTTCTCCGTTTTTTTCTATGCTTAGTAGAATCAAAAGTGAGAAACTGGGTCTCATGTGCACACAACACATGAAACAATAAAATATTAGCTGCATAATCTCATTGACTTAGGGAAACTAAGTTTCAATTTTCTATTCCTTGGACTCACACAATTTCAATACAGCTGAGTTCCTTTTAAATCAGCTGATCTGAGTGTTTCAGTAGTTTCTTCAGTAGTTTCAGGTGAAATTAAAGAGGAAAACTATTGACTGAATTTTATAGAAACTTTTACAGAGCTCAAACGTTGATTCTTTCGAGATTTAATTATCTTTTTTTGATAATTAAATCTCGTTTGATAATTAAAATCAAACGTCGATATTCATTTCTTTTAACTATAAATCATTTCTTTTTTCGAGTTAGTTATGTAGAACAGAATATTTTACTCTTGGAATAAATTTTATTTTTCTTTCTCAAGCGCTTTATGAAAAGAAAAAAAACAGTAAGCAATCCAGCGGGATGAAATTCTCATTTATATAGCAGGTGTTATTCCACTTATATAATAAAAAAAATCGAATTGCATTTGTTATATTTCCTTACTTTATTAAACAGGATGTTTTCTCTACTTGAATACACAAAATCATCCCAAACGATTCTTTAAACATCAACTGGGTTTTCAAAAAAATTTGTTAAACATATTAATATTTGAAACATTTATTTAAAAGCATAAAAATCAAAATTCGAAAATTCGTTTACCTTTATGCGACTCTCTTTTCCCTTCTTGTATGCATTTTTACTTTCAATGAACTTGAAAAATAAAATAAAATAGATTTTACTATATATATATATTTAAATGTGATTTAAGGAGAAAATGTTGATTTTTTTCCTGTATGTTAAATTTTGGATATCTAGCTCTATACAGGAATTTTACAAATTTCTAAAGTTTCCAATCAATTCTAAGAGTCAATCAATATGAGAATAATTTCAAGTATTTTATGCATAAAAAGGTTTTTTTTTTTCTTTTCATTCTAGAATGCAATTTTTAAACTGACTATTGTTCTCGATATTATTACTAAGCATGGACAATATTGGATGTATAAAAATACCTGATATTAAATTTATTTAACTAAAATTTCAAATTAGAGTTCACTAGTTCAAAAATGGAGGTATAAAGATGTATCTATCAAATTGTTTGGAAAAGTTAAAAAAATGAAGAAATTTTTATTGGTATTTATAGAATGTTTAATTAAAATTGTTTAAACTGTTTTTAAGGTTGAAAAAAAAGTATTTTTAAATTTTTACACTCCAGACATTTCTTAAGGGAAATATTTTGGTGAAACAAATATTTATCGTAAAAAAGGAAATTAATATTTAACTAGTGAATTATTATTTCAAAGTGATTTAAAATATAAAACTTCAAGAAATGATAGTTTATGGAAATATTATAAGACTAACACTAAGATCGTTTATCATAAACGGTCTTCCGTTATGGAATTCAAAATCAGAAAAACTGTCATTAGTCAATTTAATCCATTGCTTTAACATCTCAAAAAATATAAAGGGCGTAACAAAACAAAAAACATTCTAATAATATTATAATTCTCTAGTTATTTAGTAGTTATTAATTCTCTAAATCTCATGATTAACAACTTGAAGCTATTTTTATTCTCACACAACTAGAACGACTAAAAATTTTACTTGTGTGTGTTGTCATTAGCAATTTATTGTCTAAAATACTTCAGAAACAAAGACAATAAAATCAGGTAGAGAATCAACACCTGGCAAACGGACAAATCCTCACACTTTAGTAACTTAAAGATAATTAAAGCATTTTTTTAATGAAATGAACACAAAATAATTCAATAATTCATTTACAATCTAAAATGATATCGAAAGACAAGGCAAAGCTATGTTGACATTGTAAAACGTCAGCTTCCTAAGTGGAAAAGGTATTCGAAAACAAGGAAAACTAGGTCGACACAATGAAAACGTGAGCTTCCTAATCGAGGACGGTATCCAAAGACAAGGTCAAGGTGTATGGATATAGTAAAAATGTAAGCCTCCTAATGGAGACGGTTTCCTAAGACAGAATAAGGCTAGGTCGATACAATAAAAGTGTCAGCTTCCTAAGCGAGGATGGAGTCAAAGACAAGGTAAAGGTTTGAAATAAAAATGTTAGTTTCCTAGTCGCAGACGGTACCGAAAACAAGGTTAAGTTATATGGACTTAATAAAAACGTGAACTTCCTAAACGGAGGCGTTTTCGAAGACAGGATAAAGCTATGTAAATATAGTAAAAACTAGCTGTTACCCGCCCGCTTCGCTGGGAATTTCATGATGTTTTATAAATTTTTACTGCTTATATATATGTATAAATTATTGATATCTAAGTCCTGCATTAAGAATTCGATTGTATTGAAAAATATACTTATACCTGTAACTGTCGCCTGTTGATAAAAAAAAAAGAGGCAGAACTCATCTAATTTGTGTTTTCTAAAAATCTCTAAAATTGAAGCATAGAATGATGTTTGCTCTTTCGTAACCCAAAAACCAAGTGGATTCCCGCAAAACCAATTTTCGGTGGATCTCTACTCCGTAAATTGAAGATGCAAGCCAAATTTCAAGTCTAAATCTAACAGGGAAAAAAAAGTTTTACTATCAATATCCCCGTAATCCCGCTGAGAGCCGTTTTCCAAAATAACCGCTCTTAGCGGATTTCAACTCAACAAAAGAAAAATGCAAACCAAATTTCATTATTATAGTCCTTGTAGCTCCAAAAAAGTAATTTTTTTTGTCAATACGTCCAAGTAACCCCCTGCACCCATCCCCAGAACTTGATTTGCTTAAAATACATTCTTAGTGGATCCCTATTCAACAAAAGAAACATGCTTAACAAATTTCAAGTATATGGGTCTAACAATTAAAAACAGGAATTTTTTTCTGTAACTCCTCTTGACCCCTCGCAAACATCGTTAGGGATCAATTTTCGTTTTACTCTTTGTTAGAGGAACTCTATTCCATGAAAGGAACATGCCTACCAATTTTCAGGCAGGATGATCAAATATTTTAAAATGGAAATATTTATCAATTAGCCTCTTAATCTCCCGAAATTAAACTTAGTAGTTCATATTCGCGAAACCCATTTTGTAGCGGTTCTCTACTTTAAGAAAGGAATCTGCTTATCAAATTTCAAGACTGTACGTCTAATAGTTTAAAAATGGGATAATTATCTATAACGCAACTTGAGCCCCGCAACGCCACTTCTGGGTCTGTTTTCACAAAACCAATTTTGTAGGGGAATTGCACACTATGAAAAGAATCTGCTTAGCAAAATTTAAAGACTGTGCGTCCAATAAATTAAAAATGCAAAAAAAAAAAAAAAAAGATCAATAACGCCCTTTGAATTTCCGCAACGCGGCTTAGGGTCGATTTTCACAAAACACATTTTGTAGTGTATCTCTATCCTATGAGAGGAATCTGCTTACCAAATTTCAAACTGTGCGTCTAATAGTTTAAAAATAGAAATAATTATTTATATCTGCCCTTAACCCCCGCAACACCCCTTGGGGGTCAATTTTTCCCAAACCTGTTTTGTAGCGGATATTTACTCCATGAAAGAAACATTCCTAACAATTTTCAAGCAGGCAGGTGAAGTAGTTTAAAAACGAAAATATTTATCTCTTACGCCACTTATTCCCCTGAAACGCCACTTAGAGGAATGTTTTCACAAAACTTTCTTATAGCTGATCTCTACTCTATGAAAGAAATCTATTTATCAAATATAAAGACAGCGACTAATAGTTTAAAAATGGAAATAATTATCTATAACGCCCCTTAAGTCCCGCAACGCCACTTGAGGGCAATTTTCACGAAACCCATTTTGTAGCGTATCTCTACCCTATGAGAGGAATCTACTTACTAAGTTTCAAGACTGTACGTCTAATAACTTAAAAATCGGAATTTCTAACGCCCCTTAAACCCCCGCCCCCGCAAACAATTGCTGCTAATTTGAAATTACAAACAGACACTTCAATTTTATTTATTTGTATAGATATAGATTGGGATTATAATAACTATTGTTTAAATGTGACTGTAAATAAAAAAAAAAAAAAAAAGGATTAAAACTAACCGTAAAACTTATCAATTTTTTGTTTCTTGCATTGCTTTTTGCTTACGAAGCCTTGATTTATTATTTTTAAAAGTGCATCCGAAACAGCCGATGCTCTACTTAACTGAACAGAAAAAAAAATTATGGCACGTGTCAGCGTATTATCATGTGCGCGTAACACTGTTATGTCTCATGAAGAGCATCGGTCGCCAGTAACCAAAACAACGACTTCATTAGCTCAGCTTGGCGTTCAATTTGGCGTTCAACTTGGCATTCAGTTTCACGTTCACCCGTATAGTTTCCGTTCCATAAGAATACGGGAATAAAATATAGCCTATGTTACTCCCCGTTAATGTAGCTTTCCATTAGTGAAAGAATTTTTAAAATCGCACCAGCCGTTTCCGAGATTAGCCGGAACAAACAGACAGACAGACAGACAGACAGACAAAAATTTTAAAAATTGGTTTTTTGTTATGAGTACCGTATATACTTTTAGTGCATTAAGTAAAAAGCTGCTAATTTGAAATTACAAACAGACACTTCAATTTTATTTATTTGTATAGATGTCAGATTCTACAGTCAGAAAAGCTTTAATAATATAATCGGTACGCAATCGTACAACATTGGTGAATGTGCACTTGTTTTTTAGTTATTTCTGGACAGTTTTCAAATGAATAGACAGTTTATGATACAGTCTTTGTGATATATATTTTTAAAATTTTTATAATTGACCTATAGTTTTTTTGTATGCTTATAATAATGATACTTTAATAATTGGAATTGATTCTACATCCCCGGGACTACTTTCTGTGACATTTGCAACCTTAGAACCATTTCCAATCGAAACTATCCAGCAACCAAAACCTGGATACTACTTTCGGTGCCACTTGTAACCTTGAAGCCACCTCCACTTAAAAATATCCAGCTTCAAGCTTGCCAACAGTTTTCCATACCATTGAATTATCTAAGCGATTATGAAAGCTCCTCCCATAGCAAACATTCATATTGTGGGTTTTAATATAAATATTCCAACAGTGTAGGAAACATTCTCGGATATACATATAAATGATCAAATTCTACATTGTGATAAAATAACGATAAATACCATTTATTCCAAACTGGAGGTTAAAGTTGAGCTAATCGCTCTTCAAATTGTATGAATTGTTAATTTTATAAATTTCATGTAGCACTCTGGAATTACAGTGCTTATTACAAAGTAGCATTAAAACTATTGGCGCCGGAACTCGTAGTTTTGTACCACGTTCAAGCGACGAGGATGACACCTGAGCTGGCACCACTTCTCCAAATTATCATACCACACCAATGGGATGACACTGAGCCATGATAGACTTTTTGTGCATCAGCCTCTCTAGACTGTGGTCTTTAGAGACACTGGGGCTCAAATTTACGACACACCAGTCACGAGCTCGTGACCATGGCTACTAAGCTACCACGGCCACTTTAATTTTGGAGACCTCTGGAACTAAAGCACCACTAGAAGTTATTTTTGACAAGAATGAGAAAAAAAGATATTCGAAAATTTATTCAAATCTTAGAAATTTTTTAAACAATTGAGACTCTTCCATTTCTGTATCGCAGTTCTCAAATATGTTCTTAATGGATATATGTTTGCATGCTTTGAGGCAGGAAAAATCGAACAATTTTAATTTTGTCATAGAATAGCATTATATGTGTTTTTTTCTTTCCTACATTTTTTGCTTATACATTTTACATTTACTTTTTCGATGATCCTCAATGAATAAACTCTTTGGATGGCATTAAATTTACGAAAGGGCAAATAAATTCAATGCAAATCATTTCCGTTAAAAGTTAATACTCTCTCCCGCCCCAAATTTTATCTTAAAAACAAAGCTTGCCCATCTCGTTTAAAGCATCTGTTACTTATTTGAACTTAGAACTTTTTTTTATCTAGAGCTGTGCAAGACATTCTTAATTGTAAATGCCCAGTCTAAACTGTGAAGGGGCCCACAATCTCTTTTTTTAATTTCCGCGAAGAAATTACAGCGGTTAAAAAAAAGTAACACGAGAGAGAGAGAGAGAATTATCTTTCTTAAATTAGTTATTTACTAGATCATTATATACGGTAGGCTTATGAGGATAGCGAACCTCGAAATACATGAATACATGAACTACGGCCAAATGATGATACACTTAAGCTGATATCTTGTCATCCTGTCTTTCTTATTTCACCGTGTAAGGACTTATAAGCTTAATTAAATGAAACATGTACCAGGCAGAGAAAAACATAGTCAAAAAGTCCCTTGATTTCAAAAAAGAAAGAGCTTATAAGTATACTATTCAAAGAAATCTCAAACCAAGAACTCGCAATTGGAGGATTGCATACCAAATTCATACCATCCTCAGTTGTGCTGATGCTTCAAAACATAATTTGTCTCGTTGGAAATCTTAAAATAAGAGATTACTGAAAATAAATTGTACGTCCGAGTAGCTTATTGTTATGAAATTTCTCAACGGTCGTCCTTTTTCAATTCTCTCACTCTTTCCTTATATATTTATTTATTTATGTATCTTGCTCAAATTTTCAATCATTAATAAAATACTTTCTATTCATCCAATCAAGTTCAAATATTTTTTTTAAAATTTGTAGTGGACACTTGATGTTAATACAGTTTTTTCAAATATTAATTTATTAATTACCGGTTAATTAATTAAATTAATTACTTGTTTTCGACGCCAAATTAGATTCGTCTTTATTGTTGTAACAATGTAACTGTTAAAACAAAGACAAAAAATGGCGTCGAAAACCGGTTTTTCAGCCAAACTAACCAAACCAGGTGTTCATTGTTACAACAATGCAGACAAATCATGCTATTTTTTCAATTCCTACTATTAGTTCACTCTCTCCCTATACATATGTTTATTTATTTATTTATTTATATCTGGTTCAAATTTTCAATCGTTAATAAAATACTTTTTATTCACCCATTCAAAGTAGAAACGGATTTCATTTCTTTATATTACTTGTTCTATTTAAACCCATTCTTGTTAAAGACGAAAAAATTATTGAATATTTAAGAAACGGAAATATCTCTAAAGTGAAGTGCGACTACTTGAAACTGAACTGTAAAGAGGGAAGAATCGAGAATTGTATAAATGTTTGCGATGAGAATATTCTGAAGCATTCATATTTTCCACAAAAATAAAGAGTGAGGTGTTTAGTAAAATGTTATACCTCATTAGAATTATTTTGGATGAAGTTCTTTCGAATTTTTGTGTTGAGAATGAGATAAAATGAGAAGCATCTGTCGTTTAGAGGAAAAAGTAGTATTAAATAAAAACAAGTAAGAATATGAATTTTTTTTTTCCTTTCCAATATTTATGAAAAATACGTTCAAATAAAATGACTCAGTAATTTTAAATCAAAAATTATTTTTCACAATTGGCAAAAATTGAAAACGTTTTGTCACTTCGATATCAGATTTCTTGCAATGAAAACATTAAATTGTCGACCTCTTTGTCTTACTTTACAATTATTTTTTACGTCATTTTTTTTACAGAAATATTACCTCGATCTACACAAAAAAATTCCATTAATTATTAGAATAATGCATATCATTTACAAAAGTCTCAAGAAAACATTATTTACTGATTCATTCCTGCTTCATGTGACTTTTGTAGAAAACGTAATATATAATATTTCATTTAATGACTCACATTTACTATGTTGGCAGCAAATAATAGAAGAACAAATTAAATATTTTAAGTTTTATTTTATTTTAAGTTAAGTTTATTTTAAGCTTATTATTTATTTACCGCTTTAAAAGGTCAGATGAATTCGAAAATTTGCATACTTGTCAAGAACCTATGACAATACAATAATTTCATAATTTTGTTCCATTGTCCTGATCAGGACATTAGGAATAACGATTTTCAGATCTGGCGACTAATTCATTATACCGTTTCAAGATTTGGCGATTAATTGCATATACCATTTCCAGATTTGGCAACTAATTCGAGATCCCATTTCCAGATATGGCGACTAAAAGATTAAGTTACAACCCTATAAAAGCGAAAACGTTTGCGTCGTCAATTTCTTACCATAATATAAACAATTGTCTAATTTTTCTGAAAATGGAAATAAAAAAAAAGACTTGTGCATGTGAAAAAAAAATATTTATGATCTAACCGAGCGTTTCTCAAACTTTGGGGTGCGCCTCCTTGGGATGGGCAAGATAATCCTATTTGGGGGGCGCGAGCATATCGAAAAGTCCAAAATAAAAGATTTAAAATAATTATTAATTTACTGAAAGGAAGCAAAATAAAATACATTCTGACATGATAAGAAATAAAATACATCTTCACAATGATATAAGATACTTATAAATGTATCAGTGCGGCAAAAAGTATTTAATAATTGATTTATCAATACTAAATTAAAGCAAGTTTAGTAATTACTAGTGACTTCCATGGGCTTGTCATATAAAAAATTTAAAACATATATTGATAATATGTGCAGTTTATAATATTAAGTTTGCATTATACATAATTATTGCATTCAATACATTGTTGTATGGGGGGGGCGATGAAAATTATGACTGAAAATTGGGTCGCAAATATGGAAAGTTTGAGAAGCACTGTTCTAACTGCTAAACTCAGACATAAAATCTGTTTTTCTAAATTCTCGTGTCGGATCTGTGGAATGAAACATAATCCATTGCTTCCTTTTACAAAAACAGCTGAGAATTGGTTCAGAGGTCTCACCGGATTAAATAATTTCTCACAAACTCTTCGATTTAAAAAGTGTACTTTTGTGTTTAATACTGATGCAAATTTCAGGTAGAATATTGAACTCTTCTTAGTCAGAAATATTTCAAACTTAGCTCTTCCAGATTTCCTTCAGTTGTCTGATCCTGCATTTTGCAAACCAGGCCGTATCGAAGCACTGATAGGATGCCAATGGGTATTCCAGATTCTAAAAAATGATCAATTCGTCAATGAATAAATGATAGTTTAAAAAACTAAAAATGCATGCTTTTATTGTAGATCGAACTAAAAAAATGAAAAATAAATTTTGTTTAAAAAAACTAAAAAACACGCTTTTATGTTTAATCGAACTAAAAAGTAAAAAAATAATCTATACAAATAAATAAAATTGAAGTGTCTGTTTGTAATTTCAAATTAGCAGCTTTTTACTTAATGCATTAAAAGTATATACGGTACTCATAACAAAAAACCAATTTTTAAAATTTTTGTCTGTCTGTCTGTTTGTTCCGGCTAATCTCGGAAACGGCTGGTGCGATTATAAAAATTCTTTCACTAATGGAAAGCAACATTAAAGGGGAGTAACATAGGCTATATTTTATTCCAGTATTCTTACGGGAACGGAAACTATACGGGTGAACGTGAAACTGAATGCCAAGATGAACGCCAAATTGAACGCCAAGCTGAGCTAATGAAGTCGTTGTTTTGGTTACTGGCGACCGATGCTCTTCATGAGACATAATAGTGTTACGCGCACATGATAATACGCTGACACGTGCCATAATTTTTTTTTATGATAGTTATCTCACTGTTCAGTTAAGTAGAGCATCGGCTGTTTCGAATGCACTTTAAAAACAATAAATCAAGGCTTCATAAGCAAAAAGCAATGCAAGAAACAAAAAATTGATAAGTTTTACGGTTAGTTTTAATCCTTTCTTTTTTTTTATTTACATTTTTAGTCACATTTAAACAATAGTTATTATAATCCCAATCTATATCTATACAAATAAATAAAATTGAAGTGTCTGTTTGTAATTTCAAATTAGCAGCTTTTTACTTAATGCACTAAAAGTGTACTCATAACAAAAAACCAATTTTTAAAATTTTTGTCTGTCTGTCTGTCAGAATACAAACAGATATATTTATAAAACATCATGAAATACCCAGCGAAGCGGGAGGGTAACGGCTAGTTCTTAATATAAGAATAAAATGATTAAGAGAAAACTGATGTCATTGGAGTAAAAGCGTGGGTGCTTTGTACTACATTTTTACACTAACTCAGCATTTCGGAATAGAACTAGTAAGAAATTATAACTATTGATATAGAGCACCTCACGCTTTTACTCCGATGACATCAATTTCTCTTGTTAATCATTTTATTCTTATATTAAGATTTTTTTTTTTTTTACTTTTTTGTTCGAACGTGTTTTTTAGTTTTTTTTAAACTATAATTTATTTAAGTTACCTATAATAAACATGCCGTTTGTTTTAAAATAATTAATATATGTTCAAAACTACTTTTGTAATTACGATAAATTCACAAATCAAGATAATGAACAGTTTTCAAATTTTTAAAATGGGTATCGAATTTTAGATAAGTACTACTAAAATCACTACTTTGAAGTAAAGGGCTTCGTTCGAATTTAGTAACTCAATTGTTGCAACGATTAGAGCTAATCCAGTGTCGGAAACATATATTCATTGATATTGTGAGCTAAAATACTGTTTTCTTTGCGATTGAGATAATTTATCCTTTTTGGTTGCTTATTTTCAGGGTATGGAGCAGATTATAATGAAATTGGATATGTAAATTGATATATAACAAAATTACCATATAACAGTTGCAATACACATGCATGACCATGTGTACGAATAATCATAGATGAAAAGTCAAAAAGAGAATAATAAGATGGAATATATATAAAAAAAATGGATTAATGAGGATCATAATCCCGCTTATTTTCTGTGCCACGCAGACTTTTCCCATAAATTCGTCAGTGAGATGAGGCATGTGTGACTAAGTCATGCCACCCAAGTAGGTAAGAAAAGCCGATTCTGCGGTAAAGGCGCAGGCGCAGGCGCAGAGTTGAGTTGTTTTCCTCCTGTGGAGGCACAGGCGCAGGCGCGGAGTTGTTTCCCTTCTGTGGATGCTGCGTGGAGTTGAGTTGTTTCCCTCCTGCTATGGTTTTGGTTTTCGAGTTGATGGGGGAGTTGAGTTGTTTTCACCTGCTGTTGAGTTGTTTCCCTCCTGCTGCTAAGTTGAGTTGTTTTTTTAAATGTGTAAAAAAAGTTTATTGAAATGTTTAAAGTGCTCATGGCGCCACCTATTGGTTAAACTATACACTAATTATTAGATTTTAAAATGATTGAAAAAATAACGCTCAAATAAAAAAAATAATAATAAATCCAGATTCAAACTCACAGCCCCAGAACAAAATGTCTCCATAGGACAATAGTTTTTCAGTTACGCTAACCATTGTCCTATGAAGGCATGCAGACCTGAAGAAAACTTAGGTTTATAATCTCATGAATTTAATTTTGCAGGCGAAGCAGATGGCGACATTTTCTTAATTAAAATGAAATAAAAAAAAATATTTCACTTATATTATTTCAATAATTTGTAAATTTTAATGCGGTATAATGATTACACATACACAGTAAAAATGTGACGTAGAATACTCGTAATCAGCGTGTGAACGGTTTACGATTGAACTTGTCTTAGCTTGTCTGATCTTGATTCTACAAGACGGCGACTGAATTCTACGTCAGAAATTATCTCAATGCTTAGAGCGGATGGATACATTGTTGGCTTTAAAAAAAGTTTATTTTTATAAATCTGAAGCAAAAAGAATAATTTTTTTTTTATAAATATGGTTATATTGTTAATTTTATTCATACTGCTTTCTAGTTTAATTTATGTTGAAATAGTTTCATTTTAAAAGATAAATATCAGTATGCATCTTTCAAACAAATTATCTTAGTATGTTAAGCATAAGTGATATTTTAAATATATTTTGTATAAAAGAAAGGAAAAATTTATGTTTATGTGCTTAAAGCAAACTCTTTGCCTTTTCCAAAGAGTATAAATTGTATAACTATTCATTGCAATAACCATTTAGTTAAAATATTTTTTAATTGAATAGAAATAAAAAAAAAATATTTATTATACATTGTTTTAATAACAAATTGTAAATTTTAATTCGGTATAATGATTACACATACACAGCAAAGATACAAAGTAAATTGTTTATTCAGAAATCAACATCTTGTATTGCGTTTTACATTACAATTGTATATATATATATATATATATATATATATATATATATACATTACAGGAGAACAACAAATTATAAAATTGATTTCAGTATAAGGATTACACAAAAAGATACAAAGTAAGTTGTTTATTTACAAAAGCAGCATTCCATTTCACATTACAATCTTTTATTTACATTACAAAAATCACATTATTGTGTCATCATTGGATTTTATGTCTTACTGCTCATCGAATAGGTCTAAATTCATCAATGACCAATGTCCATGGGCAAGCGTAGTAATGCCATCATCATTAATAAACCTTTTGTCATCTTTATAGGACAGAGCAAGTTTGTTTTGCTTTATGGAGTGTATTGAATGAAATTTGGATCTAATTAAGTTCATGTCAACATATTTTAATTTTTGATTAAAAAGACAGGCTTTGTAGTCCTCAAATGTTATTTTATTTTTTATAGTTTGTTTTTTAATTCCTTTTAACCGCTTTTCAATCTTATGGTTTGTTTTGTAGGCATACATTTTCGATTTTAATCCTACATATTCTGTCATAATATTTCCCTTGTTTTCATCCTTCATTTTCCCGATGACTTTTTTGTTCACTAGAGGTAAATTGTAAATGTTGTTTTTATCATAATCTGAAGTATCATATAAGTTAATATCATTTTTCATGTCACTGTAAAAATCATCAGTTTTTATTTCATAGATAAAGGAATCGGTGTCTGTATACATGAGCCTTACTTTCGAGTCGTAACGGTGCTTCATGTACTCATAGTGAAAAGAATACATTAGAACTTTTGATAAGTCTAAAATTACCATTCCTACCTGTATTGGTTTCAAAAATTTGATTTGGGTTTTTTTTAGATGGACGGCCATTAAGTTTTCAGAAAATATTGTGCGTCGATTAAAATTTGATTTCGCTATTAACTTTCGAGCCTGCTCTTCTGTTGAGCATAAACGTATATCTACTCTTCTTCTTACATTTTCCATCGTTTTCCCGAATATGCTGTTATTCATTAGTTTGTAATAATCCTTCTGAAAGTCATTTACAGCTTTAGTTCTTAATTTAGTATTATAATCTATGTAATTTTTAAGCCAAGGAGATTGAAAAAATTTTAAAACTCGATGAGTTTTTTTCAAGACTAACCCTAATTTTAAATATAGCTTTAAATTAGAATAATGGAGAACATATTTTGTTTTGGATTCCAAAGTAGTTAAAAGTCTAGGTTCTTTACAATTAGGTGGGGGCTTATTTTCAGGGGCAAGGGGAAAGTCTGAATGTTTGTCATGCAAATCGGAGGGATATTCAAGATCTACTTCCAAGATGTAACCTACATCGGATTCATCTGATAAATTTAAAATATCCTGTTCGGTTAAATTTTTATCACTCCAAACAAAATCTTTTAAGGGTAGATATTTACTCATTGCATAACCGTACAAATTATTTGCGTCAAGGTACATTAAATATTTTATCTCATCATCTGGGTTAAAATTAGACATATATTTGTTGTTAGCTATAGCATAACGATTGCAGCACTGACTTATACCTCCTCTTACACCCTTTTCTATAAAAAGAAGCATGTCGTAATCAGTGAACAGTTCGATAGCTACTTTAGTATGTAATAACATAGCATCCCATGATAAAGCTGGGGTGGTAAAATACCAACAGGGGTCAAGTTTATAAGTTTGCATGCATATTTTCCGAAAGTTTTCAAAGAGATCTGTTAACAATAGGACATCTGTTTTTACATATAGATCACAGTATTCACCAAGATTATTTAAATGAAATTCATTAAATACTTTACATGCATGATTATAATCCTCTACACTTATAGGCTCCTCATTTAGTTTATTGTAAAATTTGCTAATAGGTGGTAAACAAGAATCTTTACACTTTTCAAAACTATCAAAATAATCATACGGAAAAACTCCTTTTCTTAAAAGTAAATCTATTTTTTCTGAATCAAAATAATGTTTCATATATTTAAATTCATCTTTTTTTAGTGTTTTTATCAAATTTTCCAAACTAGAAGACATGAATTTGAAAGAATCTAAAAACCTTAACTGAAAATCATTTGAAATATTTTTACTGAAGGAAATATATTTTTCTTCGGTGTTCGGAATTAAATTAATTTGTTTTTTATCGTATCCTAACTCCTTAATAAAAATATGGGCGTCATACCCAGAAAGATTATGGAAGAAAACAGGCAAAAATTTAGGGGTTTTCATTGCTAAATTACAACTATTACAACAAGGGCCATTAAATTTTTGAGTCACATGGTTATGATCCCTAACCTTGATATTGTTTTCGCGAAAGGTTTGATCACAAACATAACAATTTTTAGCATTATCATACAATTGCTTTTCTGATTCAGTAAGAGGTAATAATGGTTTTAGTTTTTTATAAATATTATCCATTTCTATTGCATCTTTTTCTAACTTTTCAATAAAAATTTTTGGGGCATCAATACCTCTATATACTACTGGATCTTTATAATACCCCCCTTGATAACTGATAAAATAACAAAAACCTATCGGGACATGTTTTTCATAAATATTAGTAAATGAAAAGTTTGGATTAGGACCACAAGTATCAGTTTTCCTAGTTACACACTCGAAATCCGCATATACAACAAAGGGTATTTTTAAACAATGTTGAAAATTTTTAAATTTTAAAAACTTACTAGTTTCTGACGGCATTACTACTCTTGCAGGACTTTTATGTATACACATCTCATTGTGCTGAAGAAGTTTGTATTCTGTTTGCAAAGCACTTAAACATCTTTTACATATAAATGTTTTATGATGATGTTTTGAGAGTTGTTTGGAAACAAGTCGAGATAAGCTTTTAATGAAACAATAATGTCCAAACTCTCCATTTTTTACGTAAAGCAAATCTATATGTTTATCACACACTATATCACTGATGAGGAGAGGAAATATTTTTAAATCTTCTTCAAAAGAATAAATATTTATTCCTATATCGTTCATTTTTGAAAATTTTTTCACCTCGTTAAGCGGTGTTGGAAAGGATATTCCATCAAAGTTCAACTTATTTATGTGGGGGACATAACTTGACGTTTTGTTGAGGTTGCTGGTGTTGGGGTAAAGAGCTGCGAGAATAGACCACATGAAGCACTGAGAGTCCTCATTATTGATGACATTGATGATTGCCTTAGTTTCAGCGATCTGCTTCGGCACCTCGATGAAGGATGATGAACCTCTGAATGGAGAATAACGGTTTGTGCGGACTTCGAGTCTTAAGATTTCGTCCAGTGTCCAGCCCGAGTCTTTACCCTCGAAATCCTCACTTTCTTTCACTATTTTCTCAGACATGTTGTCATAAAGGCTGGCGAGATTAGTTCCTTGTAATACTTCATTATTCGGCGTTTTAAATTCAACGTTTTTTATCATTTTTCCGGCATCTGTCGCTTTCGAGTAAATGCAATGAACCCATTTACTCACTTTCAAGGATTTGTAAGTTTTGAGTTCATTGTGAAAAATTAAGAGTGTCTCTTCTTTTCTCAAGAGTAGAAACTCTTTTATCCCCAGTGAACTATCGTTATTATGGAGATCAAATGTTTTATAAGCTTTTTGAAAAGCACTCTCTCTTTCTTTTGGTGGTAAGGAGATATTTTCAGGAACAGCAGCAGAATGTTCTGGGACAGCTGTAGAATTTTCAGGAACGGCCGTAAAGGTTTCAGGAACTGCATCAGAATGTTCTGGGGAAGTCGTAGAGTTTTCAGGAACAGCCGTAGAGTTTTCAGCAGATGTGGACAACTGTGTTTTCATTTTCCTATTTGAAACAGACAAATCCACTCTCTTTCTTTTTCCCGCTTCATTCTCCAACTTTCTTTCGCAGCTTTTATTTTTCAAATGATTCAATAAGTTGTCTTTACGGGTAAAGGATGTATCACAAAACTCACATACAATTTTCTCTGTTGAATGCACAGAGTCAATGTGTCGTTTTAAATCACTTTGCCGAACGAAGTTTTTTCCACAAATATTGCAAGTAGACATAATGAAGCCGTAGAAATTTTAGAACGTTGCTACTCACTACTAAATCTTCAAACAAATTTTGTGTTCTGCTACACTGTGACGATCAGGCACTGTACATATATTCGACGGAGCGAATGGGCTATTTGAAACATGTTATCAACGCGGTCTCCTTTTAAACTCCTGGGGGGGTGGATAGTACACGCCCCTCATCACTTCTCATTGGTTGGCGCAGTGGAAATCTGCACACGTCACGCTCCGACCCCTTACCACCCGCCGTTTTCCGAGGCGTCAGTCTACAAAGTCAGACAGGGTATGTGAATAGATCAGCAGGGGGGTTTCGTCCTGCCCATTCAAACCACAGACCCACTGACGTCGAGACGAAACAATGAAAACCACGTGTTTTGCCTCCAAGCTGCTCTAATCCATCAAACTAGACATAAATAGGGGATCAATGCTACCTTGTTACAATACTATGAGAAAATACTGTACTGAATGGTCTCACTTTTATCTGATAATGAATCAAAACTTGAAAATGCAGGATACAACATAATATGATTATGGGCAGGGATAAGAATTTATGAATTTTCTTTTTGTTATCACGCAAAATAAAATTTATAGAATTAACTGTCTCGTAGTATAAATAGCAGCAGCATTGATAAAAATTATTAGTTTAATCATGGATTCTCTCAAATTGGTTCATCCATTTACTTTAATCTTGGCTGGACCATCTGGTAGCGGTAAAAGTCAGTTCGTTAAAAAATTAATTGAAAATAAAATGATTAAACCTTTTCCTAAAAAAATAGTTTGGTGTTATGGGGTTTATCAAAAGTTATATGAAGAAATGTCGAATATTTCCTTTCATGAAGGTATTCCATCTAATGTGCACCAGTATTCGGATGCGTTAATTGTTATAGATGATCTTATGGGCGAGTTAGGGAATGATCCCCAATTAACAAAATTATTTGTAAAATATTCACATCACAGAAATTTGAGTATAATTTTTGTGGTACAGAATATTTTTCATAAAGGGAAAGAAATTAGAGAAATTTCCTTAAACGCTCATTATCTTGTATTATTTAAGAATCGAAGAGATCAATCCCAAATTACACATTTAGGGCGCCAATTATATCCTCGTAAAGTGAAATTTTTTCAAGAATGTTACACAGATACCACATCAAAGCCGTACGGATACTTACTTATTGATTTAAAACCTGAAACTGATGAATCCTTGCGTGTGCGCACAGGTATGTTTCCTGGAGATGTTTTTTATGTATATCAACCTCGATAACCCATTACTTTGAAACAAATAAATAGATTCAAATTGTTAGATGAATATTCATTAGTTCGCAAGATGCCAGTGTGTTCTGAACAAACTTTAGAGCTCTTAAAATTAATTTCTAAAACAAAAAACTCAAAATCTATTTTGAAAAAGTGTTCAAAGAAAGAAATAAAAACTTTGTGTGAGTGCGTGCTGAATGTTTTATGTGGTAACATATCGTTGACTAAAATTTAAAAAAATCGCTTATCTCCCTATAAAGAAAGCTTAAGAAAGCTTTCTAACAAAAAAACACCTCTTTACGAGAAAAAGAAAATTTTAATTCAAAAAGGAGAAGGATTCCTATCTATTTTATTACCAGCAGCTATTTCCGTTATCAGCTCTTTAATTCAAAATGGAATTTAGCAAAAAATTTGTACTGGTACCCGAAGAAAGAGCTCAAGTAGCGGAACACTTATCGGAACTTGATCAACGTATGAAAAACATTCTCCATAATAAGGATTTAACTGAAGAAGAAAAAGCAATACTCTATCTACAAGTTTTACAAAAATATACACATTTTTCTGTTGAAAATCGAAAAGAGTCCGAATCAATTCCAACTGAAACATCTGTATCGGAAAATCAAGAAATGGAATCATTAAACGAAAATCTAAAAGGTTCAATAGTGAAGACAGAGAAAGGGCAGAATGTGAAGACAGAAAAAGGAGTGTTAGAGGATAAAATTTTTAGAATTGTTCCACCTAGGTATAAAGAAAAAGCAAAAGATATTTTCCAGTTTTTAAAGCTTCAAGAATCTTTCAGTTGGAATTCTGATGGTGAAATTATTTACAAAAATACTGTTATTCCAGGAAGTAATATTGTATTCCTCGTAAATGATTTTCTACGGAACCGAAAATCGGCACCTGAAGGAAGATATGTATTTTTAAGTGCTTTGAATGATGTAAATTTACCGAAACATCTAGATGTAAATAAAAAATTGTATAAGAATAACAAAATTATCAAAAAACCAATAATGTATGCTCGCAGAAATGCATGGTTGAAACTTTGAAATAAATGATAATCATTTGATTTTAAAAAAAAATGTCTCTTTATGATTTGAACAGTTTTCTTTTGCAGGTGAAAATATACTTATTTAATAAAATTTAAAAGTTTCAAATAGATGATAATTAAATAAAATTATATTAATTTTTTGAGAAAAAGAAATTTATCATAGAAAAAAAATATTAATTTTTTTAGGGAACAAAAATATTTTATCATAGAAAAAAATATTAATTTTTTGAGGGGAAAATTATTATAAAAATTATATTAATTTTTTGAGAAAAAAAATTTATCATAGAAAAAAAATATTAATTTTTTTAGGAAAAATAAAAGAATATAATAGAAAAAAAATAAAAGACACAAATATTTAGTTTCATTCCATTTTTTTATTTTCTAAACACAAATCTTACACCATATCGCTTCTTTACAAATTGATACATAATAAATCATTTATATACAATTGATTAAAATATAATGCATAGAATAGCCTTGGCTGCGTTTGAATAAAAAGTAAATACAGTATTGTCCACAAACATTGGATGTTGTGATTGAAACACTTTGGAATTCCATAATACATTAAATAGGTAGTAGTACTAATGTTATAGAATGCAGGAGGTTGTCCAAACGAGTCATAAAATTCTAATGATAAAATATGATAAAATATTTTTGTTCCCTAAAAAATTAATATTTTTTTTTTCTATGATAAATTTCTTTTTCTCAAAAATAAATATAATTTTATTTAATTATCATCTATTTGAAACTTTTTAAATTTTATTAAATAAGTATATTTTACCTGCAAAAGAAAACTGTTCAAAATCATAAAGAGACGAGGAATACAATATTACTTCCTGGAATAACAGTATTTTTGTAAATAATTTCACCATCAGAATTCCAACTGAAAGATTCTTGAAGCTTTAAAAACTGGAAAATATCTTTTGCTTTTTCTTTATACCTAGGTGGAACAATTCTAAAAATTTTATCCTCTAACACTCCTCTTTCTGTCTTCACATTCTGCCTTTCTCTGTCTTCACTATTGAACCTTTTAGATTTTCGTTTAATGATTCCATTTCTTGATTTTCCGATACAGATGTTTCAGTTGGAATTGATTCGGACTCTTTTCGATTTTCAACAGAAAAATGTGTATATTTTTGTAAAACTTGTAGATAGAGTATTGCTTTTTCTTCTTCAGTTAAATCCTTATTATGGAGAATGTTTTTCATACGTTGATCAAGTTCCGATAAGTGTTCCGCTACTTGAACTCTTTCTTCGGGTACCAGTACAAATTTTTTGCTAAATTCCATTTTGAATTAAAGAGCTGATAACGGAAATAGCTGCTGGTAATAAAATAGATAGGAATCCTTCTCCTTTTTGAATTAAAATTTTCTTTTCTCGTAAAGAGGTTTTTTTGTTAGAAAGCTTTCTTAAGCTTT
>BMAO01027706.1:0-26002 GCA_019973975.1 Trichonephila clavata | reverse complement strand
TCTACTATTTGATCGCCTATCTTAATTAGATTGTTATTGTGTCTGATTGATATTTTGGTAACAATAAATTAATTAGATTGAAATCATATATGTTGATCATTCAGTTTCTCCCACACACCTAGCCGGGTTTGCGGATAGAACAAGGGGTTTCAGAGGCAAGCAGGAACCGACAGGTATTACACTGTTAAAATTTGAATTTTGCCGATTGTTTCTAAATAACACCAAGAATTCGCAAGGTGGGCTGGCGAACAAAACGTCTTAACTTACACTGCTCTTATAAAGCCTATTTTTCTGCTGGCTTCGCCTACACACACGTGTACAATTAAATATTTGCCCTATAGATTTGGATTTTTAACTTGAAGCAGTGATTTTTCATTCAGTTCAGTTCTTTTTCATGAAATTCAATAAAATATGCAAATTCCTTTAATTTTTACACCAGTTGTATTACACTGATTGCAGAACTTTTACAACCTATTCTTTTGCTGTGAACATTCCATGAGATCAAATATTATATTTCAAACAAATTTATAGGCAACATCCCTTATTCGATTTCTTCAAATAATCATTTTTTATACAACCAAACTAATTGTTATTTAAATTTATCTTATTATCATTTTAGAAATTGGGATCCAGAAGAATTCGACGTAAAAGTTGTTATTTTGCACATTAACGTCTATCCTTTTCTGCCAAAGGATTTACCCTATGAATCAAAATATGTGGAATTCGTTTAATTTTTGATTCTAAAGATTATTCATTTAAGCAACTGCGCTGTTTTTTCCCCAGATACTTTCGATTAGTAGCTACAGCCTTGAGGGTAAGTTCTACTTCTTTCTAATTTTTACTTTTTAAATAGTTTTATTTTTAAACAAAACTGCTTTGTAATTACCCTTAAAAGATATATTTCTCACCCCGCTTTGTTGTTAAGAAACAAAACATAAACTTATCTTCTTCTTAAGGTATCCGACTACCCTAAAATTGTGAATTTTGCCAAAAATTGACAAATTTTTTTTATGATTTATTTTATAGGCCTTCTTATTAGCTTTATAAAAATACCAAGTTTATCATTTTTCGTTCTCTAGAACAAAAAACTACAAGTGTTTTCGTAAAAGAAGATTCCATTATTTTAAGCAAGATGTCACACTATAAAACGCGTTTACTCGAAATGCGATTTTATGAAAATAATCAAACGGGGTCAGTGATTGCTAAAAAGTTTTTTAATTAATTAACCGAAATTTGTTGTGTAAGTTCTGTATAACAGTAAAAGTGTATTAACCTTCAGATTTTTCACTCACTGTTTTATTACAAAAGTTACAGTCCCTTATGTAAATATAATCACTGTGTTTTTTAAGCAATTTCACATAGTAACTGAGATAAAGTGCTCTAGTTTTTGTAAAAATTAAAATATCTCTTATCCTGAACGTCATTTCAAAATGAATAATATCAGCAACACAACAACATTGAAAAAATTGAAAATGTGTTCATAAACCTTTGGTCAGAATGGACCGTGTTTATGTTATTTTTGTCAATTTTTACCCATTTTTTCCCATTTTAGTTATAATAATTTATTTTTCTCTTCTTAATTTTAGCATATTTTTCTTTAAATGTTCTAAAAAAATCTAAAAACAACAAAAAAATCTAGATATCTCCATTTTTAAAAAAAAAAAGTTGTCGCAACCAGTCGGATATCTTAAGGTTGAAAAATGCCTTGGAAACGTGCAAAAAGCATCCTATCCTATGTTGCTGCATATGTCTTTCTCAATATCAATCCAATTTTTTGCTGTAAAATATACCTCTTCATTTGTCTTGTACAAAAGTGGAGAAAAAATTTTTTTTAGAATATTAATTCTAGTTAAACTAAAATTTACTGCATAATTATGAAACGATTATGCATCCTGAGACTCAGATCTTAAGAAACGAAGACGTGCATAATATACGCCTATTATACGAAGTCGGTCGCAACTTCATTATTTGCCATAAAAATCGATTGCAAACAGAACTGAGACCCCCGTGTGCGTGGTGCGCGGGGTTTATAAATGCTAAACAAACAAAAAAAAACAGAACTGAGATAAAATGGTGAACTTATGTACACAACAATAGGCCTACCCTGTTCCATACCCTCACAAATTTTAACAGCACTTGACAAAGAGAACAATTACTCATTTTATGAGCATTGTATGATAATTACTTGTAAGTTATACAATAAAAAATAAGCTTATTTTAAAATTATAATATGTTTTTATGCACAATACATACATTTATTCTCCTATCAGACACTTTCTTTCAGGATAAATAAATTTCCTTAATTTCTGTTCTCTTTAAATGCAAATTTACTTTTAAACGGTTGTAATTTTACTGAAAACATAACTCGAATCTTATTGTTTGTTAATATGGTCCCGATTAACATCAGAAAAAATACATTTATTTCCTTTATGCAAATCGTCCTAAATGAGAAAATTAGAAAAACATTTTTTCGACGTCCAAAGGAATTGCTCAAGTAGCGAAAAAAATATATTTAACTAGTTATTCATGACTCCTCAAAGGATCCCTTTTAAAAAGATGTAGAACCTATATTCGCAAACACTTCGAACATTTGATACATTAAAGAATTGCAAAAATTATTTCAATTTTATTTCTAAATTTATTGATTATTTGAGTTAACCAATTAAGTATAATTTTTTTTTGTAATGATGCCCTTTTACTTAAAAAAAAATTGGCAGTAACTGTTAGAGATAGAAAAGTAAAAAGTGTTGTATCATTTTGGAATCTTAATTATATGGGTCCTCTTTTGAATAATTTGATTAGAACAATACTATAATATTGTTTATTTATTTTTCTTTTTATGCAGAGTGAAAGTTGCATCCAACCCCCTACTCAAACAAACTGCTAAACTTTCTTAAGTGATGCTAGTCATCGCTTAAGAAAGACTTACGGAATTTTTTTTTATCATTATTTTTCATAGAAATAATATAATTTTCTCTTTCACCTCGAGCCCACTTGACGTGTAAATTCGAGCCACCTTCTATATATATATACATTTTAGCAATAAAATACTTTTCTAAAAAAATTAATATTTCCCCCATTTTTTCATCCATATTTCCAAATAATTTTTGTTTTTTGTCTTTAGATATATTTCATATAACATGACAAATTTCTTCTTTTGCATGGATTAGAACTGTCTACCCGTCGTTTTGCAGGCATCCATGTAGTCAATGAGGCGGTCGTCTTTCGTAAAGCTTGGTCATTTTTCAAGCTACTCCTTTCGGAAAAAATAAAAGCAGAGTAAGTTCAAATTTAAAATTTTGTCAAACTTATGTTCCTTGGTGTTTTTACTTATACTGTATTCGTTCACATTATTTTTAAGCATAACCGAAAGGTTGTTGGGAATAGTAAAGATAAAATGCATTCGCTAGATTCTGCTTTTTTTTTTATCCTGTTCATTTCCACAAAAAAAAATTGCAGACATTTCTAAAGTCAAAACATGAGCTGTGAATTATAACTCATATCTCCAAGTAAACTATATACAACACACACATCATAAATAATTCCCAAATTTTCCAAATCATCAAAAAGAAAACCCTCATCCGAAGTAGTCAAAAGTACACATAGTTAGGCAACTGGGTTGCCTAAAAATTACATGTCATGGACTACTTAATGGTATTTTGTCGTATAATCAGCTGAGAAGAAATTTTATTTAAATAGTCCTGCTGGCTATCAATACCATTGATAAAAGTTTTACACAATTCACCAAATAGGAGGAGAACGTTTGATGGTGTATTTAACGGCTGATCAAGGAGAAAGAACTGGTGTAATTTTTTTTTAATTCGTAGATAGAACCATCAAGATTACACGCAAGTGGTGGAATCTGAGCTCATTCCTTATGTTTTACATTTAGGCAACATATACGGACAAGAAGGGGCAAATGCAGCGAAAAATTGGCTCTTTCCGAACAATATTCGAATTTTGCTACAGCCAATCCGTTCTGTTAACCTTATATAAATTATCCGAGCAATGCTCCCTGCACAAATACACAAAGAGCTAAAACATTATGAACACCTACTCAATAATGCATTACACTTTTTTTGGCCTATAAAAAAACGCTATAGCGACAGTAATATGAAGAAGAAAAGTTCTACGAATTTACCAATGAGCTTAAGAAGGCTCAAAATCAAGTTTGGGGTAATTTCTGTCAAACTGAAATCCAATAGCCGTATGATTTGGAGCCAAAAATACGGTTTTAATAAATGATCAAAAAAAATGAGGAAAAAAAACCCTTGTTAGTAAATTATTGTTTTTCATGCAAAATTTAAAATGTTTTACTCTTTTTACAAGCGTTTCTTTTCTCAGAACCAAAATAAAAATTAATTTAAGGAATATGTTAAATGTTATACACACAAATTATCAATTAAACTATTTTAATCTTCTTTTAACCGAACATTATGTTTCTGAAACAAAATTTTGGAGTATTGCAAAAAAAAAATTTCTTAACTTTTCTTTAAAAAGTTAAAGTTCCTCCTTTTTTACAGAGTTTACATTGTAGTATCCTATTATAATTTCTTGTAACCCAAAATTTATATTGTTGTCAAATATTTTATTCTAAAATATATTAACTTTTATCTATATGAATTTCATTTCACAAAGTTTGCCTTTTATTACGAAAATAAATTGAAAGGTTAAATTTCCCCATTCAAACAATTTTCATTTGCAGTGAAGCTAAAACTTTTTTTGTGTGATGTTTCAGAAACTAAAAATCAAAACAATACCTTTATTTTACCCTTAGTCTCAATTAATTTTTTTTAATTACAATCAGGGCTAATGGTATTATACTCAACAAAAGTAAAATCTTTTACCAAAATAAAAAAAAAGTATTTTGTTTGGATGTAGCAATTAATACAGATCTTATTAAACATAGCAAGAACTTTGAGCTAGATACAATACAACATAACAAAATTATTTTCTTCTGTTTCTGTCTAGATTTTCTTGCATGGAGACAATATGAAGGATCTACACAAATATATTCCCAAAGAGCTTCTACCACAAGAATATGGTGGTGATTATACCAATTACGGTAACGGCAATTGGATAACAAAAGAAATAGACAAAATTTACGATAAATTTGTGGCGATGGTCAAGATTTGCTTGTCATAAAATTGTTCTTACAATGAGTTCTTACAATCCGTTTAGTCGAAAGCAGATATTTCTACCTTTTTCAGTTTTTCAAATAAAAAGCTTGTGTAAAAAGTAGGAAGACTTTTTTGACTATAGCCCAAACAGAACTTAAAGGGATGGATATCATGTACAAAATGCAATCAAATTTTATATATTTATTTATTTTATACATTTGTTAAATTGTATTTAAAATGATCAAAACATCTTTTTTTAAACTTGAAAAAAATTATTTCGATGAATGTATAATTTTCTCATAGTAATATGAATTGTATTAAATTATTTTTTGAATATAATTATTATTTGTTTATTTGTTACAGAGCATTATTGACCAAAGAAGTAGTTATATCAAAAAGGATATATATATATATAATCAAAATTTCTCTACAAGAGAGAGATGAATAAACATGATTAAAACTGAAAAGAATTGAAATTGCAAGATAACCAGACAACAGAAATTAAAAGTAAATGTGAAAAATTAAAATAATAAAGTTAAATATAAAAAATATAAAAGAATGGATGCTACATTATCGTCAACATTGCTGACTTAGGACAGCTTATAGGTAAAAAAAATTTATATAAAAGCGGAGTTGTGGAACATGTTTTGTGGCCAGCCAACCTCCCCCCCCCCTTTTTTTGTCAATAATACTGAGCAAAAACCTATTGAAAATAATGGATAGGAAATCTAAATCCATTATGAGAAAAAGGTAGCTTACCTAAAAATCGCACACAGAAACGCAGAGCCCGCGCTAAATCTGAGTACAATAAACGAGTTACTTGCCAGATGCTGTATGCAATTTTTAAGCAAGCTTATATATACATATATATATATATATATATATAACTCGGAAACACGACATATATATATATGTAATGACTTCTTCTAATTCTCCTTAACTGTACCCCGTGAAATTATTTTCTAGTTCTTTCGCCTCTGACTGTTATAATCTTAACTAATTGTACGACCGCATAATCTTAATCTAATTGCTCCCGCTCATTTGCAGCCAATCATGACTCCTGTTATAAAAGAGTCGTACGACCTTCACCGAAACTATAAAAGCTCTGAACACATGGTTACGCGCGCTTCTTCTCTTCTTGTCATCATGTAGTCTGCCATATCTAGTGTTTGTGATTATGTGTGTCTATTTGTGATTACGTACATCTATGTGTCGTCCTTGTCTTGATTAAATGTTTTCAAGATGTATAATAAAAAGTTTAATTAACCACAAGAATGCCACTGCAAGCTCCATTCAAAAACTCCATCATTACTACATCGTCGTATTACATAATTCGATAGGACAGTTTCCTGTGCGGGAAAGAAGCCACGCCCTGAAGTGAAAATTCTACAAAAGAAATGTGAACGAATCGAGTCCTCGAAAGGGTATTCCCCTTTTCGCCTGATAACAAGTACGGGGAAATTCCCGTTACTTCTGTGTTTCAGCTTCGTAAAAAAGAAAAGAAAATCCTAAGATGTGCAAAAGTGTTCCATTCGTCAAATTCTTCACAGCGCAAAAATCTCAAATTTGGTGTACAAAAAATGGATCGATCTGTTTCTTTTTCAAATTTTAAGATAATTAATAATGCATATTTTCTGTTGTTTTATTTCACTTTAAATTTATTTTAAGTATTATTTATTTGGCATATTTTTAATAGCATTGCAATGCTTGTTTTAAGTTTGATAAAACAATATTTATTTAAGTAAGAAATCTAAGTTTTTTTTCATGTTTGATATTTGAATATTGATTATGACTAATATTATAATTGCAAAATTTTGATTTGTGTTGAAATTTTTTCATACTTTTATTTTGAACATTGATTATTAGTAACTGCAAATTTTTGATTTGTGTTGATTTTTAATTTTATATTTTTGGTATTTTTATTTTGTACTTCAAAATTTTTAAGAATTATTTAAAATTTTAATTTTTATATGATTCTCAGATCGTGCTTTAAAATGGAAACTAATAATTAACCCAATTTAGCTGTAAATTGTAATACGAATCAAAAATTCCCAGTGAACCCTTTTTAATTGCATTTGACCCCGAAAATGAATGAGAATAGAAGCGTGGTTAGAGTATTTTAATAATGCATGCAAAATTAGTAATAAAGACAATGATTGGAAAATGCTTAATATCTCTAAATACCTTAAAGGTTCTGCTCTAACCCATTATATTAATTCTTGCCTTAATATTTCTAATTTTGATGATCTGTGTAATATTCTTATTGAAAATTTCTTAAAACTAACATAGTAAATTTGTCAGATTTCTCTCAACACCAGCTAAGAAATAATTTAGATCAATATTTTCACCAGAAACTAAATTGTGGTAGACAATTAGGTCTATCTACCCAACTCATTTTGGAAGGACTGACTGATGGAATGCCTACCAATATTAAACAATGGAACTAGTTTGATATCACGGGGCAAGGCGCCAAACGCTGTTTGGCGTGATAAAGAATCACGCCAAGCAGCACATGCCGTTGGAATGAAAATCAAGATGGCGGCCTAGTGGTAAGACTAGTCAGGAAAATTATTTTTAAGAACTGTTTTGAAAAATATTAAAATTGATTTCAAATGAAGAATTTAGGAATAGATTGAGACTAACCAAGATCAACAAATAATTAAAAAAAAATATTTATAAAAAAAATCATTTTTACTAATAGCAATATTATGCAGTATACAATAATCTAGTTATATGTTATAGAAATTACATGTAATATCCACATATAATACTAAATAGTAATAATTATTAGATATTCATATGGTATTATTTTTTATTTTATATAATAATAATCACGTAATATAATTTAATAGATTTGATAAAAAAGAATTAACATCCTATTGTAATATAATAAGAATCGTACAGATATAAGAATACACATTTAACATAATTATAAAAAACAACAAAATAATAATTGTAAATAAATAACATAATAATAATAAATAAATAACATAATACTTAGAAATATATAAAATAATAATAAATAAATAACACATGTAATAATATTTATAAAATAACAATTATTAAAAATAACGTATATTATATGATTATTACACATTATAATTATTGTATTTTTATATTATTAATAAAATAATTACATAATATATACTAAAATTGATTATGAATAGCAAATAAAAGTACAAAAAGCTTGCTATGTTCCAAAAACTGCAAATTTCTTCAACGAATTTCATCTTTCATCAAACAAGAAACAAAAAAAAAGTAAAATAAATTGAAAATAAACGATTTATAGAAATAATTAAAAATATAACACTCATTCTTTTAAAAAAAATATCCTAGTTCTCACCAATGATATTAGAAATATCCATATTCGAAAATAGCATTAAATAAAACAGAAGACTGAAATATATTTTGATTCGCGATTGCAATGAAAATGGTTCAATTGTATAAGAAACGAAATTAAATCGTCTGAAATTAATAGGATTACCGCAAGAACAGAACCAATAAAAATTATTTCTAATATACGTTATCTCCATGGCAACCACATCGCCAGACGATAAATATATCAAGGTAACCATATTGTAATGTTATCGCCCATCTTGGCAAACATAAACAACAATTTGGCGCGATGCCCCGTGATATCAAACTAGCAGGTAAACAATGAATGACCATTAACCCTCCCACCTCACCTACAGAATGGCTCATGGTAGCTACCCGTCTAATGAAAACACAAGCAACTAAACCAGAACCAAATAGTTATAGACCAACACAAAATGCTTACAGACCTCCAAATAACTCTTTTAGACCAAATTTTCAAAATTTTAACAGAATGCGTCCCCAACATCTTCTAAATCATCAGGCTCACAATTTTGTCAATCGAGGATTTAGTCCCAACCACCACACACATTTTCAAAATGGAATGCCACCAACACCATGTAGTTTTTGTACTCGACAAGGCATTCTCAATGCTTACCATTGGAAGCAGCAATGTCCATTTAATCAAACCGAGAATTAAGACATACCCCATGTAATTGTGACTCATCGTTGGCTACTAACACTACTTCTCTGAGCTCGGGGAACCCTGTTAGTAATCAACAAATCCCAAACCCGAGACAACACCCTTCTACTGAGGCCCCTGGCCCAGCATATTGACAATTAAAAGTGTCCGGATACGTCTCACCATTGCCAAGCCTAGCTAACTTGGACAATTTACCTTTTACAGGAAAAAATAATGTAAATATTGTTATTGACACTGGATCCACCTTATCTTTAATTTCTGCAGATATTGTAAATAAACTTAAACTAACAAAACAAAGAATAGCCATATACAGGTGTTTCATAAATGATGGAGTAACTTTAAGAGTGATAGTACACATCAAGACGAGTAATAGTAAAAGGAAACAAGTGTCCAAACGTCTTCCGAAGGAGAAAGGAGCCATCAAAGTTTAGGGTCCTAAATTTCAAATGATGATAAAAAACGGGAAAATGGATCGATTCATTTGCGGTTTTCACTAAAATCATTCTTTAAATTAGTATTTTCATTCAAAAAAGTTTTAAAGACAAAGTTAAAAAAATGCCGTTAGAGGGCGCTCTAGACTTTGGAGTACCGAACAACTACCTTTTACCAGTATTTTTTTTATTTTGTTAAATGTTTACAAAAGCTTAGATTTTAACTTGAATTTTGAGCGCAAAATTGAAACCATCGGGAGCGGTTAAGTGGCGCAAATGTAACCGCGTTTAGGGAGGAAAAATTGAAATGCTCGTATGTAATGATCAAAATAAAAAACGATAAAGCAAACTTTAAGTGGCGATAGTACAACATAAAAACAATCAACTTCGATTAGAAAATGCATGATTTGAATTCAAACGCAAACGTGCTAGAGCATCTTCAAATTTTATCCATGCAAGCGTTTTAGCTGCAAGATTCTGGAAGAAGAACATGAAATTGTGATATGGGGAAGAAGAAGAACGCATATGCAAATTGTTATTAAGATAAAAGCCATTGACCCGAGTGTGCAAGTGTAAATCACGGAACAAACGTAACGAAAGATGTTGCCCTTCACTAATCAAGAAAAGGCTGATATGCACTTCATCTACGGAACTGCAAATGGGAATAGTGCAGAGGCGCGACGATTATACGGAAAAAAGTTTCCAACAGACGGTTGCCCAATGATAAAACATTTGTGCGCTTGCACAGACAGTTGTGTGAGACAGGATCCTTTTTTGTTGCACGTTCAAATGCAGGCTGTGCGAAGTCTAACAGAACGGTAGCCGTGGAAGAAAAAATTCTGGATATGGTGACTGATCATCCAAATACAAGCACGCGAGCAGTGGCTAGTCAAATTGAAGTATCACCCTCCACGACATGGCGAGTACTAAAGGATGAAAGTATGCATCCTTTTCATGTCCAACGAGTCCAGGAACTGACTGAAAGGGATTTTCCTCGTCGAATGGATTTTGCTCGCTGGTATCTGCAGAAGCACACCCTAAATCCCGATTTTGGTGCAACTGTGCTTTTTACAGATGAATGTACATTTACACGTGACGGTACATTTAACACCCACAATTCCCACCAATGGGCAGATGTAAATCCACATGCGTCTTCTACACATGCATATCAGCGACGATTTTCCATAAATGTTTGGGCAGGAATAATTGGTGACCATCTACTTGGACCTTATCTTCTGCCAGAACGCCTGGATGGAAAAAAATATCTTACCTTTCTGCAACAGGTGCTGCCGGAAATGATAACAGATGTTCCCCCTCGTATCCGGCGAGTAATGTGGTTCCAGCAGGATGGAGCACCAGCTCATTTTGCGCCAGAGGTGCGAAATTATCTAAACGCAACCTTTCCAAATCAATGGATTGGGCGAAGTGGTCCTGTCCTTGGCCAGCGCGATCGCCCGATCTTTCATGCCTGGATTTCTTTTTGTGGGGACACTTGAAGAGTCTTATGTATGAGACTCCTATCGAAACTGCAGAAGAACTCGTCGCCAGACTTTCGGCAGCTGCAGGAGAGGTGCGCGATACTCCTGGCGTGTTTCAGAGGGTTCGTGAATCCCTTCTTCGCCGTTGTACCGCATGCATCGCCTCTAATGGTCAGTGTTTCGAACAGATATTGTAATCATTTCTAATTAAACTTTTTTTTATAACGTAAATGTTCTTTGTTTCCTTTTTGTCTCTTAAAACGAAATCTGTTTCAGCGCCCTCTATCACCTTCGGGTTAAAATTACGAGTATGATTTCTTTGATGAATGTTACTTGTTTTGGTGTTGTACTATCGCCTCTTAAAGTTTGCTTTATCGTTTTTTATTTTGATCATTACATACGAGCATTTCAATTTTTCCTCCCTAAACGCGGTTACATTTGCGCCACTTAACCGCTCCCGATGGTTTCAATTTTGCGCTCAAAATTCAAGTTAAAATCTAAGCTTTTGTAAACATTAACAAAATAAAAAAAATACTGGTAAAAGTAGTTGTTCGGTACTCAAAGTCTAGAGCGCCTCTAACGCATTTTTTAACTTTGTCTTTAAAACTTTTTGAATGAAAATACTATTTAAAGAATGATTTAGTGAAAACCGCAAATGAATCGATCCATTTTCCGTTTTTTATCATCATTTGAAATTTAGGACCTAACTTTGATGGCGCCTTTCTCCTTCGGAAGACGTTTGGGACACTTGGTTTCCTATTTACTATTACTCGTCTTGATGTTACTATCACCCTTAAAGTTACTCCATCATTTATGAACACCCTGTATATTAATCAAGTCCATGGCAATTTTCAATTAAATCAACTATGTAAAATTTCCTAATAGGATAAATTGAACGAAATATAAATCTGTATATTATTAATAGTAGTTTACCTTATATTATCCTAGGACTACCAGAGTGTAGCCAATATAAATTTATGATTGATTGTGAATATAATCAATTGTTACAAAATGGACAAATTATTGTAAATAACTCTAGCAAAATCAACAAACAAATGTCTTTACACATACAGGAAAATGTAAACAAACCTAATCAGGAAGATTTAGTCAATACCTCAGAGGAAATTTTTTCACCTCTGATTGTTAAAGAACTATCTCCTAACCTGGTGCAACTTATTTCAGAATACTCCCATGTTTTTTCAAAAAATAAATATGATGTAGGTAAAATAAGAATGGAACCCCCTAGAATTAATTTAACATCAGATCTCCCAATTTCTCAGAGAGCATACAGAACATCAGCTACTTCAGAAGCTGAGATTAATAAACAAATTCAAAATTTACTAGCTGCAGGTTTAATTAAGGAATCAACTAGTTGTTATTCTTCTCCTGTTACTTTGGCTTATAAAAGAGATGAAAAACAAAAAAAAAAGACTATGCATTGCCTACAGAAAACTGAATGCAATTTGTAAAACAGATGCAGAACCCTTACCTCGAATAGACTCCCTGCTAGATAAATTAAATACTGGCACATTCCTCTTCACGATAAAGATAAAGAAAAATTAGCTTTTATTTACAACTGAAGGTTTATATGAATTTCAAGTTCTCCCTTTTGGTTTTCGAAATGCCCCTGCAATTTTTAATCGCATTATTCGTAAAATTCTAACTAAACATAAATGTTCAAATTTTGCTTGTCACTATTTTGATGATATAGTTATTTTTTCAAATTCTTTAGAGGAGCACTATGCTCATTTAAGAAAAGTATTCAAAATTTGTGAGGAGGAAAACATTAAACTAAAATTCTCAAAATGTGTTTTTGCAAAAAATAAAATAAATTTTTTAGACTATGAAATTAAAGAAGGTTGCATTACACCAGAGTTTGAGAAACGCTCAAGTCCCCTAAAACTCAAAACGTTCCTCAAACTGAATTTTGCTTTCGACCGAAATCATTCTCGATATTCGTATATCGGCGTAACTAATATGGAACAAGAGAAAAGAAACGTTCTAATAGCTATTTCTATTAGCCCGATTCCCACCAAAAAGTATTAAATAAAATAGATGTGAGATTACTAGACCCAATACTCCAATAATTGCAGCTGTTCTTAAGCTGTCAAAAATGCATTTGTTTATATTCATGTCCATAGCATCTCCCATTGCGAGGATATTTTCACCCACTTTACTTTGAATCCTAATTATGCAGTTGATAGAATAACTCTCCTTTTATTTGTTTATACTTCAGCAGCAAAGTGTTTGCTTCATTGAATTTGGATTCATTTCTAACACATTTGTTTCTCTTTCTCTAAACGTCGGCGCCCAAGCTTTCAATGGGGGAAAGGACAAGGTCTCTTTTATTTTTTGCAATGCAGCATGAATGCCTTTCATTTTACAAATATTTCATAATTGTTTTGATTTGCATTGAATATTTAGTCCTAATAATGGGTTACGTTTAAATAGAATGGATTTTTTTTTTGACATACGGCATACTAATTACATGCAAGCTGATTCAGTAGAATCTTTTTATTGGGGAAAGTAAGTCTAAATAAAAAATTGGCAGTTATAGAGACTACCGATAGAAGTGAAAACTTAGAACTTTTAGTATTAAAATTTGAAATTTCATAATATTTGAACTAAAATTATCAACATCAATCTGGTTTTCACATCTATTGACTCTCGGAGTAACAACTAAATGCATTGTTTATATGGTTTTTATTATTCAAATGTATTACGGGTTGTACTAGAGAGATCATGACAAAATATAAATACAATTCAACTGAAATAACAATTTATATACAATCATATTATTTATGGATAGTATTTGTATTTAATTAAATTTTAATGTACTTAATTTTTGACGTTATTCTAATTGTTTGCATCATTGTCATCATTAATTTCAACAATGCTTAGACTTTTTGTACTTTCAATTATTTCATTCTGTCCTAAAAAAGATACAATAGGCTTATGGTAACTAAAGTAAGAAAGGAAAATGTTTGATTCAAATTTATCTACACTTGCCTCCGAAAGTCTGCGTACAGGCAATCATCTTACGTGTTTATGCTATAATTACTATTAAAATCTAGCTTTAGAAAATCAAGATAGCCCTGTCAGGGATTCTTCAAAATTTCCTTATTCAAACAGTAGCAACAAATATCACTTTAACATAAAAAAATAAGAATGACCCCTTCAAATAATCACCAACCATCCGCGCCAAAAGTCTGTGTACACTTACAAAATAGAGCTTTTATAGACCTTTAATTGTAAAATAATTGCAGTAAATCATGTTTTTAAGTAATTATAAGCTTATTTTACAATTTACTTAGGATTTGTGATTTAAAAATTTGTGTGGTTCTATGGCAGGCAACAGAATAGAGATCGATACATTATTGAAAGAAAAATCATCAGAAATCTTCAAAAACGGAGGACATTTTTAAAGAAATTGCTGAAACTGTTAATAGGAGACATTCATTGATTAAAAAAAAGTTCATAAACTACAAATCAACTAAAATTTTAACGTCCACGCCAAGATCCGGCCGCCCGCATGCAGTGTCACCTCGAGAATCTTGCTTTGCAATATGCTCTACAAAAATAAATCTAAGACTATAAGCTTCACAAATAGCTAAAAGTGTAGCTGATACCTTGCAAAAAAATTTGACATTAACCACAATTCGAAGCGAACTGAAAAAGTTGACTCTCATGGTCGAGTTGCACTCAAGAAACCATTCATCTCTCCGGTGAAAGGAGCTAAGAGAATGACCTTTGCCAAAAAAACTTCTAAATAAGACACATAATTATTCGAAAAATGTAATATATTCAATTGAAAATATTTTTTTGTAATTTGGCATCAAAAACAGCAAAAATATGCCTGCAAAAATTCCTAGACAGATCTTAATAAAGAGAATTCTTTTTCGACTATCAAACATGGCAAAGGAGGCATAATGTTTGGGGGTGCATTGGAAGCCTTTCGGCTAGTAATCTGGAATTTATTGAACCAACAATGTACAAAATGGATTACTTTAACTTATTGAAGTAAAATATCAGGGAAAGTGCCGAGAAATTTACGGTGAGTGATGATTTTTATTTTCAGCGGCCCAAAGGTACCGAGCAAATGACTCCCATTGTAAAGCTGTGGCTGTTCTGACATGTCCCAAACCAATCCCGTAGGTCATCCTAGTCCCCAGACCTAAGCACAATACAGCATTTATGGGATTTACTAGAGAGGATAACGTAATAACATCCAAGAAAATGCTCAAATCTGCCATAGTAGAAGAATGGAACAAAATATCCACAGATGAGACAACTAAACTAGTTAAATCCCTGCCAAATATTATGAAAGAGTTATAGAAAGAACGGAATAGCTTAAAAAGTATTAACTTTTAGTTACAATCCATTATTCTAAAGGTATTTTCACAAGTGTACGCAGACTTTTGGCGCACACGATTTGTGTCATTCTGAAGTTATAAATATTTGTATTATTTTATGTAATATTCAGGTGATTGTTGCTTATACTATTTGAATTAACGACGTTAGATGAATCAATAATAAATAGTGTTGATTCAGAAAGACTTCATTTAATTAGAGATTTTTACATGAATATGAAAGATGATGGCCTGTACGCAGACTTTCGGAGGCGTGTAAGTATCACGCGCGTGTGTGTGTGTGTTAAAACAGCATTGATCGTCGTTTTATATTTTGTAGTACTGAGTTTTCGATCATTGGACATATTGAAATTAAGTGTTTCATTTAGAAATTCAATTAGGGGCAGATTTTTATCATCTGCAAAGTTAACATTGAAGTCTCCACTTAAAATTATCGGCACATTATCATATTTTCGCCAAATCTCTTATCGAGTATTTCAAAACAATTTTTTGTATTAATCATCAAATTTTCGAAAAAAAATTGTTGTATCTGTCTCATAGATTTTACAGGCGAAATATAAACGACAACCATTAATATGTATGGTTTGATAAAATATTTTAATTTCAAAATCCACGATAAAAATGATTGGACAACTAGAAGTCTGTTTTACCACAGTAGTAAGAAAACGCATAAGCCACTGTGAAATACTAATCCGGATTGCGTGATGCATTGCATAGGTTAAATATTAGAAAATATATAAAACAAAATTTTCAAACGCCAGAATTTATTAGAATATTTAAAAAAATTTTAAAAAATATATTAATTTTCAAACGCCAAAATAAATACGAGTATTTAAAATAATTTTGTTGTTTATTTTTTATCTTAAAAAAATATTAGTATATTTATTTAGTATTCACTATAGTATTGCACAATGATTCTTCAATTAAACGATTCAAATAATAATCAAACAAAAAAACACTATTTCAACAATGCACAGTATATACACATTAAACTTTCGCTAAATCCATTCAATTTCACGTATAAGATATACACAGCACTATTCGTCAGCTGTATAGCTACAGATATACTACTATAAGCATGTCGGTGACGCGAACACACCAGATTTCATCCATCCAAAAAGTGTCTAACGCGAACAGCACACTGCGCGTGCGCCAGTCAGAGCATGTCGGTGACGCGAACCCATAAGATTTTTACCTACCAAAAAGTGCCCAACGCCGCTAAAAAAGTTTTCACTTAAAAAATACACAAGGTGTAGAGAGGAGAGACTGCGGGATTTAAATTTATCTCATGATTTTGCAAAGTGCCAATGAATTGCTTCGCTTACCACATCTGACACGCGTGCCATAGGTTGCCCATCCCTGGTATTGTGTATTCAAAATGTTTCAGATACTAAAAATATATTATACCCAAATTAACACATGTAAAGTATTATACATATTTATATGCATTATTCACATGATCGCAATTTTTAAAAACTTAACAAGCAGAAAGTTTCACACAAAATAAAATTGCGTGTATCCAAAGCATATTATTTGTATCAAATCTATGGTAATTAATTTTTTAATCATATTATTGAAATAATCCAAGTATATTTACTAAGAAACATGTAAAGAGTGTTTATTAGAAAATTTAGTAAAACACAAGGGAACTGAATTGGCTTAAATGGTTGGAAAGAGGTTTTATGAATAGCCATTTTTTCCAAGCGTGTCATGCTTGATCATTTAGATAAAAAGGTTCCGAGAAAAAGGAAACTGAAATTTTTTGTTCAAATGGGAAGTTTTTGGAATTTTGGTACTAACGAAAAGGCTTGCTTGATTTTCCTTTAAAAATAATAATAAATAATGAATTGTGTGTAAGGCAGTAGCGATTCAAATGAAAAAAGTTATCTATGTGAGTTTATGTATAACTCTCGCATTTTTACATATATATATTTTTTATTTTATATTGAAATTAGTCACTGATTCTGCCGAGTGAGTGAAAATTAACGTCCCACTGTTCAGCTAAACCAGGGCTTTTGGGGACGGTCCGCGTAATTTGGAACCATGGTCAAGTGACGCGGACGACACCTGAGCTGGCACTCCCTCTCCTAACTACCACACCACACCAACGGGAGGACGTTTGAGCTCTCGACAGATTTTACGTGCATCGCGCCCCTGCACGGCGGGTCTTCAGTGGTACTGGAATCAAACTCCTGACACGCTAGCCACGATCCGATGCCTAGACCACTTGGCTTCCACGGCCACATTTAAAAAAAAAGGTAAAAAAAAAAGCTTTTATAGTGAATCGAACTAAAAAGTAAAAAAATAATTCTCAATAGAGAATAAAATGATGAACGAGAAAATTGATGTCAATGTGGTTAAAGCGTGGGGTGCTTTGTACTACATTTTTACACTAACTCAGCACTTTGGAATAGAAGTAAGAAATTTTAACAATTGATATAGAGCACTCAACGTTTTCACCTCCAATGATATTAATTTTCTCTTCATCATTTTATTCTTATATTAAGAATTGTTTTTTTACTTTTTAGTTCGAATCAGTATAAAAGCGTGTGTTCTTTAGTTTTTTTTTAAACTATAATTTAATGCGACTTGTTCAATAATGTTCTCATTTAAACTTGCCCGCACAGCGCAGTCATAGTTACACTCCAGTCCCTCTAGAATAAACGCTCATGTTTCGTGAAGACTCAGAGCGAAAAATTCTAAGCACCCAATCAGCCACAAACTGTCGAATTCACGAAAGAAAATTTAAATAAGACTTGAAATTACTCAACAATAATGTCTAGACTGTATAGTGCACAAGACCATAAAAATCTTAATCGAAAATTAAAACAAAAATTTATAAAAAAGTTGTATATATATACTTGTTTTTTGCAAACGCTGTTTCACGGTGCTTCTTTCATAAAATTGCAACAATAAAAAATTTCAAAATATTATTTTTTACTGCATCTACCGGGGTTCGAACTGCCGAAACTATTGGAAAGAGCACGACGACATACAGGTAAGCATTTTCTATCCAGGGTTCGCTTTTAACAAGAAATTCATGATGAAATACAACAGAAAGCAAATGTATAGTTGACTTCAACTATAAACATCTTGTAAAACATCGAATTCTACAATATCCGGAAAAATAAGAAACGAATAAAGCGCAATTTGAACTTATTGATTTGTATTAAGACTTTTTATTATTTTAACTATAGAGAATTTGTTAGTTTTCCAATAAAAAGTTTAATTAATACATATTTTAAAAAATTTTCAGATTAGTGGAATATAAATTAAAAATTATTCGAAAATTTCGATTGCATAAAAAAAAGAAAAATCCAAATTTGAAATAAAGCGAACAATGTAAAAGAATAAAGCACATTCATATACTTACATCGGATGTCAAAAAAAAAAAACATTCGATGAAAAATGTTTAAATTCAAAATGGAAGTTCGACATTTAGTCTGCGGCGCAAACGAAATTTCACACAAAAAAATAAAAGTAACTACCCCCCCCCCCGGTAAACAATTAAAAAATGTGCAGCTTTTTATCTCCTATTGCCATACAGGATTAACTAATCTCTTTTCAAAATTCTGAAAATAAATTTAAAATTTTCTGTAACGATATGCGATGAAATGAGTCATTTTAATCGATGATTAAAAGACGATACATTTTTAAAAAATAATCGTTTGCAAATTTTTTAATATATTATTTGACGTTTGCTTATTATCCAGAGCAAAATTTCATACGATTATTTCATGCTGGTTATTTTAATAAACTGGATTTATAAAATGTATCTGCCCTATGTTATCCAATTAAGAAAAATGTCATGAAAATTAAATGTTACGAAAAAAAATGTTATGAAAATTAAATGCTTAAGTACGAGATTAATAAAAAGCACTTTAAAAACCTCACACTTCCACTCAGAAAAAAATAAAAAGAATTAATTAATTCCTCTCCATTTCCAAGTGGTTTGTTGAGCCAGCTATTTCAAGTTTCTGCTCTTTTGACGCCTCTTAGAAGCAATGTATAGTTTTAAACTGAGCGGATATAGCAAGGTGTGTTTTCATATCAATTTGTAAAAACAAGGTGACCAAAGAGAGAGAATATTTATTTTCGCTTTCAATTTGCAACTGAGTTTTATTTTGAAGAAAGAAATTCACTTATATATATATACATTGACACACTTCCATTAAAAAAATTGATTTTTTTGTTCTTTCTTTTTTAATGAAAAAATGTAGCCATAATAAAATCTGCTAACGTCATCTATTTTTTTCTTCCTGCTAATTTTGTAAGTATCTTTTTACGCGTTGTTGTGTTTTACTAGTAATTTGCGTGTCATTTTATAAGTTACTATGAAAATACAAAAATATCCTTACAAAATTATAAAGATAAAAAAAATTGCACGTTTTTTTAATTATGTAAAGATATTCAGCAAAACTCCTTGATGTGTGTTTTATTCAATGGTTCTACGAACTTGTGTACACAGGCTCTAAAAAATTTTTTTACACTCTTCCACTAATAGTCGCTCTCACACTGTTGCACTCTTCTTAAAATATTTCAAATTAAATGTCGACTCGAGTTGATCGGTCGTGGCGTCGAAGGCAATGTATAAGTCGAGTTGAGGGATTTGTCTTGATTCCAATCTGTTGCCATCTGGATTTGCAGTCGGGTTAATATTCTTGAAATCTGTCAACTATCCGCCACGAAATTCATTGGTTGGCGTATCAATTCATGTCTAAGGTACTTACAATTTCTATTATAAAATAATGCGATATAGTCGCTAAAACATTTTCTTCTAAATTATTTCCATTTATGAATTTCTTCTATTGTCTTTAGGTGTGTGTTTCCTTATTACAGAAAAAAGCTCTCTCTCTCTGAATGAAATATTTTTCATAAGTTTACAAAAACATTTTGGAATAATGATAGTAAAAAAAAATAGGCACTAGTATGAAAATAAGATATTTGGGAAAAAAATAATTTAAATGAGGCAACTCTATGATGAATGATTTTTAATTATTTCTTCATAGGGTTGAAGAAAAATTAAAGTTAACGGTGTTTTTTTTTTAAATTCTTTGTAAAAGAGATTTTTTTTAAGCTCTATCTTATTCTCTTTCAAATTTTCTCCCCTTTGATTAGGAAATGAAAAGTAAATTTTTTATGCAGACAATTCTATATACGACGAAATTATAACATCCACATCTATCAAGTCCTTGCATTGGATTCTTTTAAAATACAGAATGGACGGGTTCACGACAAATATTCGGATAGAAATTTTAGAACATTTCATTCAGAAATTTTTTAAGAAACATTTTTTTGGGGGGGGGGGGATTGGTGTAGAAAAATTTCCGTCGCGCCCGAAGCCTGATGACTAGCTAGATTCTCTGTGAGGTCTTTAACATGGGCCTGGTGATGTGAACAATGATGCCGTCCTCGTCACTTGATCGATCGTGGTTCAAAATGACAATCACTCTCATGTTGCTTGCTTTGGACTCAGGAAACTGTGTTGAATTAATGATTTTCCAACTTTCACTAAAAAAAGTAATCAAAATGAAATAACTAAATAAGGATATTTTTATATATGCAGTAAAATACGTTTAACGTGGAAACTCCTAAGACGAAATATTGGTTAACACGAAATAATACAACGGTCCTCTGACAAACTATTATGTATTTTCATACACTTTTTTCTTCTTAACCCGAAACGAAAACCGCTCTATACGAAAAGATATCTCTTCTGAGAATGAAAGTTTCTGTATTAATGGACTGTTCTCTAAAGTATCATCGGAGGAATTCGTTGCAGTAGAACAGATTTCAGCCTTTCTTTGGCTGTTATATAAAGCTCCTTTATTATCCACTCGAGTAAATTCCACAAATGCTGTATTGTGTTTAGGTCTAAGGACTAGTGGGACTTAGTTTGAGACATGGTAGAACAGCCATGGCTTCACAATGCAAGCCATTTGCTTGGTCTCTTTTTCCCGATGGAAATAAAAGTCATCAATCACCGCGAGTTTCTCGGTACTTGCCCTAATATATTACTTCAATAAGTTCGAGTAATCAGTTTTGTCCTTTGTTGATGTTAAGATTCTTTTATTGAGAATAAGCAGAAAGAAAAAAAATCAAGGATTCTCTCTTTAAAATATTTTATTAATGAGAAGAAATATTTGTATATATATGTGAACCTTAAACAGCAATTTCTTGAATGGCTATGTAATGTCCCATTTTCGAAATAGTACGTGGATTGAGTGTTTATTAACGGCTCGCTATAAAGTAATAAGAGGGTTACTGGCTACGGAATTTTAAATCGGGATCAAGTGACGAGGATGACACATGAGCTGGCATCACCCTTCCGAAATTCCACAACTCACCACTGTTGTGGCTCAATATCCTCGCCTCGGAAGGATATTGAGCCACAACAGACTTCACGTGCAACAACCCTTACACATGGCGAGTGCTGTGTGCCAGAAGGTTCACTCTCATCACGATATCTCCGCAACAAGTAAACCTATAGATTTGAAACTTGGCAGTCATGTTCCTTTCATGGAGTAGAGATCCTCTCAGCACGGATGAGAAAATTTCCGTTTTTAAACTATCAGATCTATCGACTTGGAATTTCGCTAGGCATATTTCTTCCATGGTGTATAGTTCCTGTAAGAACGGATTTTCCGATAATCAACCTCCAAGGGGCTTGCGAAGGGTTAAGGGAAGTTATAGAAAAAATATTCCTGTTTATGAATTATTAGACCCAAATACTTGCCATTTGTTTAGCATAGTTGTTACTTGTGTTACTGGGGCGTATTCATAAAAAAAACTTGTTTTCAAGCTACTTTGACGTACAATAATAAAATTTGGTATACATGTTTATTTTGTTGGATTAAAATCTGCTATGAACTTGTTTTTCGGAAATGGACTGTCAAAGCGGGTTACGGGTCTGATTGATAAAAAAATTTCCGGTATTGAAATATAAGATTTAGACTTGAAATGTGGCAATCCTGTTTATTTTGTGGTGAGTAGAGATCCACTAAAAATTATGTAAACAATATATACTGATACAACATTATGAAATACCCAGCGATGCGGGCGGTTAACAGTTAGTATGTATACATATACACAACCAATTCTTTTTTTTACACCTTCTTTATTTTCACTGTCCTTTAAAATAACACAGTATACAAAATTTAACCAATTTTTTTTTACATAAATTTTTTCTTCTAATACAAATTTAAAAAAAAAAAAATTAAAACATGACGGGATTTGTGTGTCTTTAGGACAGGGACAGCCAACCAGCAACACGCGTGGCGCAGAGTGGCACGGCAGAAAGGTAACAGTGGCACGCGAAGACTTAATAAAAATTTGAAAAAATAATAATAAATAACAATTATTAACGAGAAATCAACAGTTATCAACAAAAGATACCAATAAAAACGAAAACTTAATAAAAAGTTTAAAAATTTGAAAAAATAATAATAAATATTAATTTTTCTTACAATTTTATTATATGCAATTGTCTCAGACAAAAAAAATTCAAAATTTATTTAAATTTAACTTGATTGAGATTCAGTAGAAATTTATCATGTAGAGAATGCACCTGCATTGTTGATCGATTTGGTTTTCCAAAACTTTTACACTCTCGAGATTTTGAAATATGAGGGGCTATATTTTACAATATCTGGAAGAAGACTCTGTTCGGCCCATTGAATACTTGCTATTCTAGAATGAATACTTCTTACCGATATTAAATCTAGAAAAACTCAGTGGTGCCACAGCTCATGAATGCCAAGGCCTACTGTATCCATCTCAGTATATGTAACCATGGGCTCTGAGGAGGATGAGTAGATGTTCCGGTCAGATGGTCAGTCTGACGCGAAACCCCTAAGGGTTAAGTTCCCAAGAAAGCTTGGTATTCATTTATCGACCCACTAAGCTACGAAAGGTTGAGTGGACCTTGCTCAGGATTTGAGCCCCGGACTTAAAGCGTGGAAGAGCGATACACTACCAGCCGAGAAGCCGAAAAGAGGGACATTAAAAACAATTTAAATTTAAGATTTCAGTTAAAATACTGTATTTCTTCTACCTGGTTTGTCAAATATGTTCCTTTGTGGACAAACCTTTTTTTTTGTCATGGTTTTGGAGGCAAAAATTAACATATTTCCCATTAATGCAGAAACTATTTACCCAAGTTAATAATGAACCAAGCTGTGATAGATTAAAAAATTTACTATCCATTTTTGCTCGATGATTTTCAAGATGATTAAAAAATGCAGATCTTTTCACAAATCCTTTTTCAATTTCTGTGCAAAAAATTAATTTGTTACTTACTTGAAATCAAAATCGAAATTATTGTATAAAGCACCATACTACACTGACAAGTAAATGTAAGAAAATCTATTGAATTTTAAAAATTGTTTTAACAAGAAATTTTTCAAATTTTCACGATTTGCTCTGTCATATAATGTTGTAGGTTTGAATGAACATATACCTTTGTGAACAAATGTTTTCTATTATGAACATAACAAAATGTAAATATCATTCAAAATTAATTTAACTGATTAACAATAAAGTTTAAGTTTATGCTTTGGTCTCAATTATCATATTGTTTTTAAATTTCCATTACTTACACTTGTGCAATAAAAATGTTCTCTTTGTGCAAAAGGTAAATAATAAGCTTATAAGTAATTTTTTTCCATCTATTTATTTGGCAAGCTTAATTACTTTTTATCTGAAAGTGACCCTCTTCCTAAAAAGGTTGACCACCCCTGCCTTAGGATGAGGACGATATGATCCAATTTATGATTGTTTAAGAAGTCGATAATGATGAAGTCGAAGGTGAAGTTCAGCTATTAACAGCTGGTTTAATTCTCGAGAGCTTGAAATTGGAACACAGTTTCTTACTCATGATCCTGACGCAGAGTGTGCATTAAAATTTCCATATAATCATAAGTCTTGTGCAGCGGGATATAGAGTATTTAACAAGCAACTTGAGAAACCGAAAAACAGCCGCTAATAACAGCCACCCCGTTATTAACAAACGAAATTCTTCATTTGAATCAAAACAGACAGTTGTGCAAAGATGCATCTAATGATGATCGCATCTTTGATCCTCCAGCTCATAATAAACGAGCACGCTTATATTATCAAATAGCGATGAACCGTTGCTAGTTAGTAGTTTTATTCCTAATTTGAATTTTTATGTGTTGCATATACTTATAGGCTGAATTTTCACTAGACACTAATTTTATTTGTAATAAAAAGGAATTGTTTTTGTTTTATAAATTTCTATACTTTTTCTGCACGTTTTTTTGGGGCGAAAATATTTAGAGATTTTTCAACGTATCCCCAAATTTGTCGCATAAATTTTTTTACACGGTTTTCTCTGGAACGTATTGAAAAAAAAGAGTTGGGTGTACATTAAAATTCCTGCAACGTTACAATCGAAAGAAATTGTTCTAAGACGTACGTATACTGAAATTTTAAAATAGTAAAAAGGAAAAGAAAATTTAACCAAAACGTATTCATTTTAAAACCTGTATTGAAAAAAAAAAAAAACCTAAGAAATCATATAAACTAAAGCATCAAATCTTACACTGCCGAATAAAATAGTAGAAATGAAAGAATATATATAAAAATCAGAGAGAGCTGCTGCTTCTCTTGACACCTGAAAAAATATCAAAAAATGATATTTATTTTTAAAACGACTTTTTATTGCTCTCTTATAACGTGTATATGGTAATCGACTTTTAAAATACTTCAGAATAAAGAGCTGTTCCCACCTGAATTTGTCTTTGAAATTCAAAACTGATAAGATTTGTTACATTTCTGTAAACTGAGCTCATTTGAGATATATATTTCGTATAAAGAATTGTTCATTATGGAATTCGAAATTTAGCGCAGAGAAAATGAAGGGAAAAAGACATTTTCAACAGATTACTTTCTCATTGGCTCAAAAAAGGACGTTTCCGTAATAGGTGTGTGGAAACCGATTCCCTATTACATATAATTTTCAGTGTTTCATTACTTTCTCCGACCCGAAGTGGGTTTGTTTGTCTTCGTTCACATAATTTATAACCTAGAAATGACGCCATTTCTCCTGTCTCCATAGTACAGCTACACCTACTTTCCAGAAAGCTTAATCATTGATTCTAAAAAATAGATTTTGTTTGGCTTTGGAATTCATTTTTGAAGACGTAGAAAATCCATTGCATAAAAATATTATTTGTTTAATCTCACTAAATTTTCTTGATTTAATTGCTTAAAAACCAATTTTGCTAAAAGTACTCAAGTTTTTGCATAGACAATAAACCAAACAAAAAGGAATCTAGCCCATTTTTTAAAATTAATTTTTTTAGACGTTCCACATACATACTGATTCAAGCACTGTTTAAAAGTTTTAGAGATAGAATTTCAGTTTTTAAATAGATTTATCTTTGCAATGCATAAGACAAATGCTCTGTTAAAATTTTTAGCACCAAAAATAAAAAATAATTAAATTATATACTAGTCGAAATGAGCACAAATCCAATATTCGAACCATGTCCTACATAAAAAGACGATTATACACTTAATATCGATCGTAATTTTTCTGAATATAATTTATTTCCGATAATTCTCA
>BMAO01027705.1:0-21951 GCA_019973975.1 Trichonephila clavata | reverse complement strand
CTTGGGAATCACTGCTTTACACCTTTGTGTGATTTTATTCTTTTTATTATTATATTTGATTTGTGTATTTGTATTTTGTTCCCATACACGTATATATATCGCGCATTTACCTTTAAATTTGTATTTTATTCTTTTACTGCATCCTGCTGTTTAAAATGTAAATTTTGATTTTTTTTTCAATGAAGACTGGGCGTGGGTAGGGGTGGGGTTGTTTCCCGAGGGGTCGGCTTGTAGCTCTAAACCTCTTCGGGTGAGCTCGGTTCCTTTGGGCATTCCAAACTTTCGTCCAGCTTCATATTCCGACTCAAATCAAATCGAGAAGGAAAGCAACACATTACATCCTCCAATTCAAAACAGTTCGTGAATTTATCTTTTGAAAGGAATTTCCTTGGAGAGAAAATAGCGCTGAAACGTCCATCGGTGTCGTTTGGATACCGAAGCCTTTTAAGTTTGTTCTCCTTTACGCATTTTTGCTGGGAATTTTCATAATTTTTATTAATTTTCCATGGTGCTTGCACACAAAAAATGCGTGGTTCTATGTTATTCAGGAGAAATTTTTCAACTAAATATACCTAGAACGTCCTCTGGTGTCGTTTCAACACCGAGGCAATTTATCTTTATAAATAGCTGTCGTTCTGCAAAAGATAGTTCCCTAAGAAGATACCATCAGTAAAACAAACTTCCAGAAGTAATATAGCACATTTGTTTATCTTTGAATGTAGTGTTTTGGGTTCACAGAGGAAATGCAAGTTTTTCTAAAATCGTTGTGTCTAAATATTTCGTTACATACCATTTTCTTATCTACTCATAAAAAAATTTAATTCGATTCTCGAACTTTGTGCAGAGCAAATAGACCTTTTCTACGAGTCATGGTTTCTGGGTAAGTCCTGAAGAAATTGCTAATTTTTGTTGCGAGAGCTTTCTGAGGGTCGGATGGTGGTTAGCTGTCTTGCTTTGATTTAGATTTCGACGAAGACATAAGTTTGAGTGAATGTGACCGCAAAGAATCTGAAGAAAGAGCAGTTGTTCTTGATAATATTCCAGTAAATCTTGATGAATATGTCGCTAGAGATGGCACAAAATGGATACCGCAAAATAGAACTGTCACTGGCAGGTTTGCGACTTGAAATGTTTTGCGACAAAGCAGTAGCCCAACAAGCTTCTCAAACATAATGTCAAAGTCAGTTTCTTTTGAAATAAGGAGTCATAATATATGATAATTACATGAAATAATATTAAAAAGTCTTAAAATTAACCTTACTATGAAGAGTAGTCCTGCAATAATTATAACAAATGTTTTATAACGCGGTGAAGAAAGAGATACCGGTGGACTTGTTTAAGGGTAATCGAAATCCTGGACGTTCTAGTGGTATATATATATATATATGTGTGTGTGTGTGTGATAATATTTTGTATTTCCTCGTAAATCCATGGACAGAGAGAATCAGTGATAAAACTGGAATCGAAAGCGAATTTAACTATCTTATCTCTGGCTTATATATTCGGCGTTCCTCTTGTTACTAAAAATCCATCTCCCTAGAAACAAACAGGTGACAAATTCACACGAAAGATTTGATCGCCTTCAGACTCTATTGGTGTTTTGATCTCGGTTTTAATTTCACCTGATTTAAGGCAGTGATCCCCAAACCCCGGTCCGTGAATCAAATGATACCGGGCCGTCCAAGGAACATTAAATGATTCCTATTTATTTTATTTATTATTATTATTTTTTTTTTTGCTGTGTTGCAGTGCTTCTCAAACTTCCAGTATTAGTGGCCCGATTTTCAATCATAATTTTCATCGCGCCTCCTCCCGTACAATAACAATGTAATGAATGTAATAATAATGTAAAGCTATATACAATATGAGCATAATCATACACGATACAAATTATCAAGTTAAGCATTAAATTTTGTACGTGTCATTTTTAGTTAAAAGATGTTTTTAAACTAATTACTTTTAAATAGTAGTTTTTTTAAAAAAATCTTTTTTTTGGGGGGGGGGGCGTTTCGATATGTTTGTGCCCTCTCACGTGGGGTAATTATGCTCCCTAGGGGGTGCGCCCCACAGTTTGAGAATCACTGCTGTGGTGTATTTCTCTCGGGTTTGTGCGACTTTTCATGGAAATCACTTTATATTCCATGATAAATCACTTTAGATTCATTTTTCGATATTACTGCGTTTTATTCTTAAGGCATATTTAAAAACAAATTAAATTAAAATTATTAAATCGAAACAATCTAAAATATAAAAAAATCAACTTCCCCTCCAGTGGCTTACAAAGACAACTTTCATGGGAAGTGTTACATTTTGAAGGAAAAAAAACGGAGATGAATGCATCGAAACAAAAAAAAATATATGCTAAAAATTAATTGTCTACGGGGAGGGGGGTAACCTTGTGTACGCCACTCATTTCTTTCGTTATTAAACGTTAACTGGTCCGCGGTGATACAAAGGTTGGGGAGCACTGATTAAGGAATAGCATAACTTTTTATAGATACAGTAAAAATCATTACAGTAAACCTCTTTTTGTACGGTAGGATAGGGACCGCATAAAAAGAAACCGCACAAAAATATATACATATATATATAGAAAGTTTCATATATACATACAACAAACAACTTTGTCGACATACTACAGAATTTTTTTTTACGTGTTGTAGAGGAAACGCATAAAAAAAAGTCACACTTGGAAAATACGTCAATTACGAGAAATTTTTGAGAAAGTGCTTCCAAACAAAATAAATAATAAAATTTCACATGGAGATATTTTTAAAACATTTAATTTCTCATTGTATACATGGATAAATTTTAAAAATGCACCTACATAATTCCCTGCTACTCATCGTAATCTAAAGCGCTCATCTTACTGTGACGAATTATTTGCTTTCGACAAAATCGCTTTCGTCACTTGAAGATACCACCATAATTTTGGCACCATAAAATAAGTGATAAGTTTTTATGACGCCGGTCGGTTGGTCAGTTTCTTGTGAACGTCACGATAACCAGATAGGCATGATCGAAGCTCATTTTTAAAAAATTCACAAATTCCATTCGGATTGGTATCTATTTTAAGAAAATGCTTTTCCGATTTGTTGGAAAGCTGAATCCTTGCATATATTTTATCCTCTCTCAAAGAGTCTAATTCTTCTTGTCTATCTTCATAATCTTTCAAATTATTGATTATATTACGACTTTAACCTCTTAAGTGTCGCAGAGGAGGCGTATGTAAACTTCTCGCTCCGTCAAAGCGTTAATTGCCCGGACGTATATATACGTCTTTCAGAAGTACGATCTTATCTTTGCACTGCTATCCGTAAAATAAATCCAAAGGCTTTGGAATTCAATAAAAGGGCATTCACTGTGTTTACGAAGGATTTACTTGTTTCAGAGTAATCTCTTTTATTTATCCCTCCCCCAAATACATCACATACGCGTGCCTACGTGGAAAAAAGTGGCAGTGAAGAGTGTGAATCGCGTAACTTCCAATCGTTAGTAAAGAGATTAATTATAAACCAAACAAATTATCAAGATAAGAATTTTTGTATGTATTTTATGTATGACTAGGCCACATACACACACATATGTGTAGGTACCCTTGTAATTATGAAACTTGTTCTTAACTTAGTATTGTTAAATTAATTGTTAAATACATTGTGCTTTACTGATACATTTATGAGTGTATTATGTCATTGCAAATGTGTGTTTTATATTTTATTATGTTAGAATGCACTTTGCTTGTTTACCTTCAATAAATTAATAATTTTTTTTTAAATAATTTTTTGTTTTCGACTTTTTATTATGCTCTCCCCTTCCCTCGTAAAGTTATCACGTGCCTCTGGGGCGGGTGCCCCATAGTTTGAGAAACGCTGGTGTACGCAGACTTTTGGAAGTAAGAGTAGGGTGGAAATGTGAACAATATTCTTAAACAGAGTTCAAGTCGAAAAAAGGCACTTAGCTGTTGTCATAATTTATAATGTGAGGTATTGCCTTCAATGATATCATGTCACTCATAAAATTATCAGCTTACAGACATCTTGCAACCGATTGTGTAAATTCTTTTCATTTCATACTGGATTCAGTCTCAAACAATATGTCAGGATCCTGTACGGTTCGATTGTCTCCAGATATTGCAATTCAACTTTGAATCCTTTATGACAAAAAAAGAATGTGTTGCATTCATAGGGTTTTACCAATTGCTTCTGTAGTTTTTAAAATACAGTGTCTAAGTGAAATGTTTCCAAACATTTTATCCCTAAGCGCATATTCCAGAATATCTGGTGTACAGCGGGCACCATTTATTTTTTAAAGTGAATTTACAGTTGGAAATAGTAAATAATACATAGACATAATGTACAAAAAAATTATTTATTTCCAAAAATAAAACTTAACATATAAAAATTGTTTTTATTCGTGTGCAAAATAATTATTAAGTAATGTATACAAAATCTACAGAGTATAAAAATTATTTATAAAAAATACAAATCTCAAAGTCAATGCTATTTTTGGCATTGCATTTCATCGGCTATTGTTTCGTAGTAAGGCAAATATATATATATACCAGGTGTTATAATTAAACTTCCTCTATAAACGGCATCCTACCGCGCAAAGGGGTGAGCGGGATGCAGCAAAATTTTGTATATAGGCTATACACAAGATGCGCTCACAGAATATCGAAAAAATTAGCTCCAAAATGCCCCCCAGAAGGCGCTTTTTCGTGAAAAACATGAAATTTAACACAATAAACGACCAAAACGAAATACAAAAACAATATAACAATCAAAAACAAGAATTATGAGTAATAAAATGCAAGACCGGAAAATCTGTCAGTTGTAAGAGGAAAATGTCGAGATTTGCATGCTTGGGGGGAAAACAGTTTTATGCAATACAGGATTGGGTATAAAACGTTTGCAGAAGCTGTCAAGTTTAAGTCGATGTTTCTGGCTGTACAAATGGGGGTCTCTTTAATTGAACGTGCGTTATTGGTGAAGCTGTTCTACGAAAACAAGGAGAATGCTTTGCTGAGTTCGTGAATTTCGTCGTAGAAGAACCTACGGTATGGACAGTGTCTAAAAATGGCAAATATTAAGAGATTGAAAAATAGAAATTAGAGTTAACTGAAACACGTAAACGGCTACACGATACTTGTTGATGCGTCAAGACATCTGTTAACGCACAGTTGTAGACATCAGAGTTTGGGGCAGTAGCGCGTGCAATTTCTCAACAGACTGCTATTTTTAGAGCACATACGAAAAGTATTCAGAAACATAATGCATTACTTCCATACAAGATCCGCCATACCAGGAGCTGCTTGATAGACAATCCAAACATGTCTCATCACAATCAATTTCTCAACAGAATGACTGTTGATCTGCATGGTCTTGGAACATTCTGTGCAGCGACGAGCTCATTTCCACTCAATGGAACAGTCAACATGAATGCGATTGAGCTATGGAACGCGATTCACTCTAATTTTACAGTCAAGTTATGTTTTTTATTTTTTTTTTTTTTGAATCAGTGCTGGCCTGTCACATGTTCATCATGAGCCGTCGGAACCATGACATGCTGCAGGTGTTTGTTGTGCAACTGCAGCAAAGACGGGTCCTTACATCGACCATTGTCATGCAGAATGGTGTGCCCCCACATATTAATGGGTCCGTAAAGACGCTATTACTCCGAAATTTCACAGAGGAATGTGTTATTTGTCGCTCCTTTCCTGATACCTTGGGCCACCACGTTCGCCGGATCTAACTCCATGAGATTTCTGGTAATAGGGCTATTTAAAAAGTCTGGTGCATCTCGAAGGAGTTGAAACGTTGAATGACTTCAAAAACTTCACAACGCTGCATGTGCGAAGCCTCACAACTGATCAATTACGATCTTCTGTTCAACACATTGTCCATCGCCTTGAAATTTTGCAGGAGAATGCAAGTGGTCACTTGGAGCAACTTTCCTTACATCATGCTGAAAATGATTGACAATTGTTCCTCTTGTGCAATTTCGTCCTAATCTGTTTTTGTTTTTGAAAACTGATCTGTTTTTGTTTCTCTTTTACTTCCTGTGGTTCAATGACAAGGTGATATGAAACTATTCAATAAATGTTAATATTATTTCTTTATTTTGTTTTGGAAGTTTACTGTTAAAAATTTCATGTTGTTACCGAAAAAGCGCCCTTTGGTGGACATTTTGGAACTAATTTTTATTTCAAAATTCCGTGAGCGCATCTTAAGTATAGCCTATATACAAAATTTCTTTGCATTCCGTTATTTCATTTGCGCTATAGGATGCCGTTTATGTAGAGGGAGATTAATTATAACCACCTGGTATATATATGATGATATTCCTGCTCACGTAAGCAGTCTTCAGAAGGTGTTTTATCTGTAAGCGTGATCTGTACTTTGATTTAATGATATTCGTTGTTGAAAATAATGACTCACAAGTATGTGGAACTGAAAAATGAATTTAATTTATATGCTGCTTTCTTTCAAGAATACAAATTTGTTTCTGCCAACTATACTCTAGAAATTCTCATCTAATACAGCGGATTTTAGGCCAATGCCGCTCTGAATATCTAAAAGTTCCATCTCCAGATCTTTTATCCTTACATGAACGACCTCCAAAATGTACATAGCTAGTTCTGTTATATGTCAGCTGGGTGGTGAGGGAGGTTTGTCGCTGGCCTTCTGCATCCAAGGTTGCTGGTACGACCCCGGTCCAAGTCCGTGGGTGGCTGCGGTAGCCGAGTGATCTTGGCATCGGATCGTGGCTAGTTTGTCATGAGTTCAATCCCAGTACCACTGAAGACCCGCCGTGTAGGGGAGGGATGCACGCAAAATCTGTCGAGAGCTCAAACGTCCTCCCGTTGATGTGGTGTGATAGTTAGGAGAGGGGGGTGCCAGCTCAGGTGTCGTCCTCGTCACTTGACCATGGTTCAAAATTACGCGGAACCATCCCCAAAAGCCCCCGTGTAGCTGAACAGTGGGACGGTAATATTCGCTCACTCACCCAAGTCGGTGGATTTTCATGAAGCGAAAAATCGACAACGGCCATGTCGTATGATTATACGCATGTAAGCGATCCCTTGAGTATCTGTTTGGCTTGGGGGCTTCTCGGTGAAATTAAACCATTGCACAGGTTCACATCGTCAGAGCTCAGGTATCTCCCTCTGAGGAGGAAACTGGGCGTCAAAATTACCTGTGGCGATTGGTATCCGCCTATATGGTGCCGCACTAAAAAGTGATACCAGCTTCCGGAAAAGGTATTAGGTCTACAATGGTGAAACATCAATCCGGGGCCTATTAGAAATAAAAAAAAAGTTCTGTTACATTTATTTAGTTGGAAAAGGAATTGACAAAAAAAAAAGGTGACCACACATTGAAATATCGCCCAAATCGGCTGCATTCAGGTTCCACACCAGAGTGTTGTCATATTGTATTTGTAGAGACTTAAGCTATATTTTATTCTGGTGAGTTTAAAAATTATTAAATTACTAATTTTTTATCGCCCAATTCAGCAACCATTCTCTCGAGATAAGCCATTTTTTTTTTCATTTTGAACTTTAGGTATGGAAAATTAGGTTCGTGAGGGGGAAAAAGGAGACCAGTCGCATTTCGCTTTGTGATGGTGTTTGTATTGAACGTAATTTCTGTTTTCTTATATAAAAATGAGAAAACTTTTACATAAAATTTTATTAAAACCTAAGAGATTCTTAGGGGGATCTCACAGCGGCGGGTACACGTTAAATGATCGGTGGGCTTCATGGTGTCCACGGGCATAAAGTTGGGAACCCCTAGTCTAAGTATTTGTTTATTTTATGGGTTTGTATACTACTAGTTTCATTATTAGTTTATTTCATGCGTGACTACTTCACTCCTAATGATAAATACTTCTTCATAAGGGTTTTTAAACAAAGGAAATGTTTTAAAATATATCACCAAATAAATTAAATGAATCAGTGTTTGTTTTTAATTTATCATCAATGTATTTTAAAATTCATATATTAGTTGAAGAAGTTAGTGGAGTTATTGGTTCGATAAAGCCTAAGAAAAGGTTCGTTCCCAATATATCTCTAACATTTTGATAAATGTATCACTTTACCACAAAAATGCCAGAGATTTTATTCTTATACAACATAAATAAAAACCAAAACAACAACGGAAGAAAAAACTGCTTAGATAACGAAATCTATGTCAAAAACAAAAAATATTTTGAAATTGCAAAAACTGAGGTTATGCTATTTTTTTTCTTCGGATTATGAAAACGCATTTTCATGCAATTTCGCGACAAAAAATGCACAAGATATAGATTTAAATTTCATACAATAGAAATAGAATTTTAGAATATGACGGAAGAATAAAGTTCTTTGCTTTGTTTTTTTTTCTGAAACATACATAATCTCTTTTTAAACAAATCAGAATTATTAATTCGGAATCGGTTGAAGGGATATTGTTTTGAGGTGGCAAATGCAAAATTGACTTAAAAATTGTGATCTTAATATTAACGGTGTGTTTCTCCCACATCCAGTGTGGGAGTTATACAACTTTTGATACGCGTAATCACAGCATCAGAAAATAATCGAACATAAACGTACAATAATAAAAACAATAAAAATACTATAACTGATAATTAAATTTCAGAAAAACATTGAAAGGAACTGCAATATTCCATAGTAGCGAACTTCTTGTTAGATAATATTCCTTTCGAAAATACAGAGTGTGAGTTTATTAAAAAACGTCCCACTATATAATATAACACGAAGATAATGTCGACAGACCTTGTAATTTTGAATCATGATCAGGTGACGTGAACGAGAATTGAGGTGGCGCAGTTACCCTTTTCCTAACTACTACACAAAGTAGGGTTTACAATCCCGCGTCATATTTTCAATCGCGGGATTGGTATTGGTTTATTTATTAAAAATACTTAAATATTACCATAGTTGAAAATGCATAATAAAATTGAAAATGTAATTAAAAGTTAATTTAATATTATTTTAATGAAACACAGGTAAAAAAATTAATTTATCATAAAAAACAAATAAAAATAGTACATAATGAAATTTTAAAAAAGGCATTTCTTCATTTCTTGTGTTTTTGTAAATAAGCTTATAAAAACACAGCTCCTCTAGCGTTTCATTGTTGGAACGGCTTCTTGTTTTTGTTACAAATTGTCCTGCCGTAGAAAATACACGTATAAATTCTTTACTAGTAAGTATTATCGTTATTAAATAGGAGTATCTTCTTTTCAGGTAGTCATCACGTCTCCTTCCATTTTCAAAAAAGAGGCATTTCTTTTTGAATTTTTGATGACAGTGTCTCAAATCTAATAGACTGTATTGGTGTATTTTCTTCTTTGATAACTTTATTTAGTTCTTCTGCTACACTTAATGGCTTTTGTATATAAATTGATCTAGTTATTGAATCAGAACGTGAATCCATTTCAAGTGTTACCTTATTTGAAATTGAAGATACAGTTGCATGAGCTGTTAGTAATGGAATAGGATTTAAAGTGTCTCAAGTCTTCCAAGCAGATCCGCCATTAATTAACTGCTTTTAATTGAAAAAGGAACTGTGATAGTATATTCTTGAGATGTTGCTTATGTTATTGTGTAAGCCACTTAGATATTTACTAAGTGAGCCACTTAGATATTTACGACGTTGTCCCATACGAGAAATGAGAACTGTGCATATATTTTTATTTTTTTACATATAACACTTATAAGTGCACAAAAAAAATCTACAAACATATTTCATAAGCAAAACATAAATTTTTCAAAAATTAAATTCTTAGAAATTTTTTAAACATAATTCAGAGAAAAATTAAATCCCATGATTAGTTATTTTAATCCCGGAATTTAAGGATTGGGGGGGAAAACCGGGATCCCGGGGCTGAAAACCCCACTGGATATCTTCCAAAAATTCTAATTGCCAACATTCCGGCTTATGGGCACAATATCTGAAAAACAGCGTAACTCCTACCTTTTACTAGTGGCCACGGTAGCCAAGTGGTCTAGGCATCGGATCATGGCTAGCGTGTCATGAGTTCGATCCAGTACCACTGAAGACTCGCCGTGTAGGGACGATGCACGTTAATTGTCGAGAGCTCAAACGTCGTCCGTGGTGTGGTGGTGGTAGGAGAGATGGGTGCCTGCTCAGGTGTCGTCCGCGTCACTTGACCATGGTTCAAAATTACGCGGACGTCCCAAAAGCCTCGTGTAGCTGAACAGTGGGACGTTAATATTCACTCACCCAAGTTAGTGACACGGACATCTGAGTGGTGTGGGAGAAATGCCGTTTTCTGACCCACTCGTAATGGGAGAAAATAAGAGAAAACATATCAAATTTCACGGTTAACATACATATCCACCTTGAACCCTTCAAAGTTCAGCACATAAGAAAACTGACATTAAAAGTATACAGTACAGAAAAAGTAAATAAGATACATTAAATAAAATACCGGATTGGCAATACTTTGAAAAAAAATTCAAATATAATTCAGACAAAAATTAAATTCCGGGACTAGTTATTTTAATCCCCGGATCCCGGGATTTGAAAAAATGACCGGAATCCCGGGGCTGCAAACCCTAACACTAAGCCATCGGGAGGAATTTGAGCCTCAACATACTTAATGTAAATCAGCCCCTCTACATGGTGGGTTCTCAGTGTCCCTATGCTCGAACTCATGACACGCTGGCCATTTTCGAGACCGTAACCATCAGGTTACCACAGATATGACAAAAACCACGGAATACAGAACTGATTTAATAGAATCCTCAAATTATGGAATAATTAGTACTAATGAACGCTAAATGTGCGGACGTTAACTGTGTCGAGGCTTAAGCTCATTTAAATTTGAAAAGGAAGGTTTAAGCTGAAAAGTTCTCGCAATTCTACAATTTTCTATATTGCAAGGTCCATCGAAAGTAGTCGTCATATTGTTTCATTAATATTATCAAGGTTCATAATACTGATTTAAATAAACAATTAATCGATCAAAAGCATGGTTATATGAAATAAGACTCCTTCCGGAAGTAACCTGTCGTTCACACGTAGCTGACGTGTCATGAGTTAGAGCCATAGTTCCACTAAAGATCGCTATATACAGAGATGACGCACATTAAATCTATCCAGATTCAAAGCCTCCCGTTGACGTGGTGGAGTAGCCTGGGGAGAAGAGTGCCAGCTCAAGTGTCGTCCTCGTCTCCTGGCCAGGGTTCAAAATTACGAGATCCATTGCCAATGGCCCGCCACTCGTGGCGGGCGTGTCACGAGTTCGAGCCTGATACCGTTGCAGTACCACCATGCAGAGGAGACCAATGTACGTTAAATATGTCGAGGCTCAAATGTCCTCCTGTTGGTTTGGTGTGAAAGTCAGGAGAGGGGCAATGCCAGCTCAGGTGTCTTCCTCGTCCCTTGACCATGATTCAAAATTACGAGGTCCATCACCGAAAGCTCTTGCGCAGTTGAATAGTGTGACGACCATATTCACTCCCTCACGCCAATGACCCTCGTGTTATTTCACAGTGTGCCGTTAATAAACACTCACTCAACTTGAAATAACAGGGGAGTTTGTAAACAAAGTATCATACCATATCATTTCCCTTACTCGACTGTGATTAAAAACTATAAAAAATCGATGCTGTCATTCTAATTAAGCTTCCACTACTATGTTGATTCATTGCAAAAAGAACCCAATAGGGTCGATTCATCACCAGAGTGCGCTGCGATCTTTTGCCGATTGTAACGTGATTTATCAAGTGAACAATAACAGCTAATCGTATTACACTTGTTCTATGCTAACGGTCGATTTTGCTGCATTCTAGTTTTATATTCTTTAAATTTTTTACTACTCTAAATATTTTAAAAAGATTTTCTAGTATTTTGCTTTTCGTACAGTTTTTAAACATGTACATAGTTTTAGTTTACAGTATTAGATTTAAGCTTTGTTTATTTACTTAAAAATTAAGTGTCAAAATGTAGAACGAGGGAGAAGAGCTTAACGATGTCAATTTTTCGGCGACCGGAATCGACCGTCGAGCAACATAATTCAGCGATAGGTGTTCCGAGAATTTAAAAATGTAATTTTGAGATAAAATTAAAGAAATATTAATGTGAAATCAAGAAAATATTTATGAAGTTATCAATTATGCATAAAAATAAAAATGGTATTTTTTTTTTAAGTTAAAGGAAAGAAAGGGTCTTATTTTGTTATATGATAGTAGATGCAAATCCGAAAATTCCGCCAAAATAATCAGTCGAATCAAAGACGAGGGAATTGTTGAATGTATAGTCATATGATTGTGACGTCAGATGAATCGAGTCCATTATACACTACATTCAGCAAGAATCGGTGTTTCATTAGCGTCGCACTATAAAGTAACACGCGCGTTATGGACTAAATTCATGTGACGTCATAATCACATGATAATTTTAAACCACGTGTTTTTAGCCAATCAAGTTCAAAAACACATGTGACGTCGTAGTCACGATAAATGCAATTATCTATTTTCAACACAAATCAGTTCATGCACTTCGTTGTTGCCAAATTACGCTTTTTACAGAAACTTTTTTTTAAAAAAAATTAATATTTGTCACTTTATTTAAAAGTACACGTATAAAACAAGACTTTTGTTTCTTTAATTTTAAAATCTTTTTGCTGAAATTTCTTCTTATAACTCTTGAGCATCTTTACCCAATTATGCAATTTGAAATTTTACCTAAGTCTTACAAATAGAATAAAAAGTACGAGCTAGTTTATTGTCCGTTTTGAATTCAATGTAGAACACGTGTTTATATTATCATGTGACCGTCATGAATTTAGTCCATTGGAGATAAATCTCGTAATTCTGAGCCTCGGTCAAGTGACGAGGACCAGACATGAGTCATCACACTCTCTCCTAGTTTCCACACCTCTCCAAATTTGAACTCGACAGATTTAATGTGCATCAGCCCCCTCTACACGGCAGGGGCCCTCTACAATCTTCAGTGGCACCAGGACTCAAGCCCGCGACCCGCCGGCCACGAGTTCCCCACCATAACCACTCGGCTAACGCGGCCCTCAATACTTTTATCACCACTATCCTTAATTTAATCAAAACTCAAACGCACAATTTTAGTACCGTTCATCACTTTGTAACTACGCTACTTTCATCCACATACTGAATCACTTCATTTGATTGTATAGTTTTAAAAACTTCTTTATATATATATAATCGATGTTTTTAAAATCGGTTTCCCAAAAATATTTTCAGAATTTAAAATATGCTATTTCCATTTAAAAATTAAACAACATGACTATAAGGTTTTTACAAACACAAACAATAATAATAAACTCTATGGTCGTTATTTTGTGTCATTCTGTTTAATAGATTATATAGTTCCAGTCGATAATAAATTATCTCTCTTACCCTATTCTATATAATATATTTTAGATCAACGTTTTCTTCTGTCGCGCGTTAGTTCTCTTGAAGAATATAATAAATAAATAAACAATGGGTTCTTCAAAATACTATATTAATTTATCAAATGATTATAAAATGCCGATTATTGGATTAGGAACATTTCAAGTAACTATATTTTTGAAACATTTTTGTTACAATATCGTTTGGATAGATTAATTTTACTTTAGCTTATAAATCGTTTGTGGTTTGATTATATTATTAAATTTATTTCAAAAATAGAAATCGCTTGCTAAAACTTTTAACTTATAATTGTCTCCGTAACTGATTAAAAAAATAGAATTTGTAAAAATAAATAAATTTTCTCAAGTTTATATTATGATGTATGTCTTAGATTAATTTTATATTTTGTAAATTTTTCTCTTACACTTAGCTTTTTCTACGTTTCTGCTTTAGTGTTAAGTTTTAATTCTTTTTCTACAGATCAAAGATCCAGAATCTATGAAAAATGTTTTGACAACGGCGATAGATGTTGGTTACAAACACATTGATACAGCATTTACATATTCGAACGAAAACCTTATAGGGGCGATCTTAAAAGAAATGTTTAATAAGGGTGAAATTAAAAGAGAAGATTTGTTCATTGTCAGTAAGGTAAATATAGGTCTTTTTTAAAGTTTTGTATAACAAATTGATACATTACTACAACAAATGTACTGTTTATTATTCAATTTGCAATTATCGTACATGTAAATGGTACTTCTAATTCAGGCTGCATAATTTTGTTAGGCTTTCTATGAAGAATGTTATAATTTTAAATGGTAATATTTTAGTGGTAGAAATATAATTTCATATCTCAAAAAAAATCCCAAGGATGTATTTGAAATTGATATTGATCTGCCGATATTAATCAGATATAATTATGTATCCACTAAAATTTTTGATTAAAATATTTGTTCTCACTGAAACATTCTGATCAAAATTTATATTATAAAACTTTTAGTTTTGCTTCAAATTTTTCTAACTTTCCAAGTATTCGAACTTTCGAATTATGCTTGACTTAGAAAGTATCAAAAAAATTTTGTTATACTAATATTTATTTAATTGAAAAATGAATATATAATTTTGAAGAACTTTTACTAATGGTTTTAATGCTTCTGTTATTATTTTGAATCTAAGTGTTGGTTTAAGCAAGTTGTATTGATATTTTATACACTTTAAAGGATAAAAATCTGGCTGAATCACCTAAAAACATTAATCTGAACGTTCCTATAAATCAATATTTATATTGATATAAATATTGATATATATTTATATAAATATTATCCTCTCAAACCTATTAAAAGGAAAAAAATGTTTTAATAAGTCTTAGAATAAGTAAGTTTTTTTTTTATAGATTTATAAGTAAGTTGGTAATTTTTTGCGTATACAATCAATCAATTTCGCCAACTCAAGAAAATATTGCCAAATGCTGTCGTCAGTATTATGTTCAAACATGAGTGGTCAAGGTATCGGACTCGTGGCTGGCGCGTCATGAGTTCGAACCCAGTATCATTGAAGACCCGCCGTGTAGGGGTTCGATGCACGTTAAATCTGTTGAGAGCTCAAACGTCCTCCCGTTAATGTGGTAGTTAGGAGAGGGGTGGCAGCTCAGGTGTCGTCCTCATCATTTGATTATGGTTCAAAATTACGCGAACCGTAGCCAAAAGCCTTCGTGTTGCTGTGTGACGTTAATATTCACTCCCTCGAACATGAAAGATAACGTTTTCCACTATTGGCTGCAAATTGTGGTATTTGGCGATGCGTTTTAATATGATGAAATTAGTCGACGGTATAATGCATAAGTACCAATAATTTTGAATGAAAAATTCTCAAAAGTTTATTTTATTTACAGCTACCGCTGAATGGAATGAAACCGGATGCAGTCGAGTATTTTTGTAACTTGTCTCTCACTGCCTTACAGTTGGATTATGTTGATCTCTATCTCTTGCATTTTCCTGTACCATCGAAGGTATGTTGAATTCCACTTCTGATGCTAAGAAAATAATCTAAAACCGTACAATTAATACAAACAAATTTTTCAGAATAAGAATTTTTTTGAGTAAACTTTCTTAATATATTTGTTATCAGTACGCGCAACCCACAAATTGTTTTAAATTTTCCCTAAGTGGTTACAATATGATTACCTTGATTTTAATCATTTCACGCTTTCTGGGTCAACGATAATATTTACATATGATCATTGCTTTTATTGCGGTAAATCTATTAATTTAAAAGGTTTAATCCATTTTTTAAAAAAATAACATTAACCTTTTCTAAATTGGACTCTGTTGTAGCAGTTATCCCACCATTTCTCAAACTGTGGGGCACGCCCAACTCTGTGAGGGGGTGTTAGCATATTGAAAAGTAGAAAACAAAATATTATTTTAAAAAATGTTAATTTACTGAAAGTAAATAATAAAAATACATTCTGTATAATAAAAAATAAAATACACATTTAAACTGATATATTATACTTATAAATGCATCAGTGCTACACAATGAATCTTATACTTAGTCTAACAATACCAAATTAAGAACAATTTTAATAATTACCATGCCCCCCATAGGATTGTCATATATAAAATTATATATAAAAATTAACACTTATCTTGTTAATTTGTACGGTTTATAATTAATTTCTTAACTGCCGATTAAAAGTTACGCGTTTTGCTTTCCAATGCCAACCGTTTTCCACGTAGGTGCTCGCATGTGAGTGTATCGGGGGGGGAGGAGGAAATAGAAGCAAATAATCTGAAATATAAGTAAATTCTTCACAAACATTGTCAATGTCCTTTTATTGCATTCCAAAGCCTTCGGAATAATTTTATGGATAGCAGTGCACAGAAAAGATCGTACTTTGGAAAAACGTATATATACGTCTGGGGAAATTAACGGTTTGGCTGAGCGAGACGTTTATATACGCCGGTGGCACTTAACAGATTGAAGTCGTGTCGTAATTTTTGCGTCAAAGTTTTGTGTCATTGAATTTAATATATTGTTATTGTATGAGGGAAGCACGAGGAAAATTATGATAGAATATTGAGTCGCAAATGTTGAAACTTTGAGAAGCACTGAGTCATCGTGCTTTATTTTTGCGATTTTTCTCCGTTAGATGAAGGATATCTCAAATTACTAGTGAGTACCAGAATCGTTTTTCGAACATGAGAGTTCCACTTATAATTTTTACGGACAAATAGGTGTACCAAATTTGCACTTTTAGTCAATTTTGCTTTTAAAGGGTTCGGATTTCTTTTTCTTTATCAATCTTATTAGTTAAAATTCTACACAGTCGGCCATCTTGAAATGGTATAAATGTGGCAGACATAATTTTTTCCCAAAATGTAATAAATTGTACTACTGATTTTTTATTAGGGAACTAACGTGCAAATTCGCATTGTTATAAAAATAAATCTGTCAGGATAGAGATTTTTTAATGGCAGCAAATAACAAAATGCGACTGTTTTACTATCAAAGAGTTATTTCATTTTAACATTGGACAATAATTCTTCGTTTTCTTTCCCTTATTGCTTAATTCTTATTTCGGCCTCATTTTTTTTAAAATTTTACTGCATCCCTTGTTTTTTAATTATTATATATTATATTATATATTTTTTATATATATATATATATTTAAGAATTCTCATTTTTTTTAACCTGGTACTTATACTTTTCAGTGCCGTTTTTCATGGAAAATGTAAGTGCATTTCCTATTATTTTACTTTAAAAATCTTTTTTAATTGTTCTTTATACTGTTCTATCCTGCTACATTAAATTTCAAACATTTTTTTATTATTTACAATTAGTTATTTTAGCACTAGATGACCATCTCGGACAAAAAATTACTTCCTATGCAAGGCCTAGTTGGCTCAACTTTAATTGCTTCTAATAGGTGTTTAGTGGGAAGCTTACCAATTACAAATTTGTTCTGGTAATCTCAATACTGGGGATACTCGATACTAAATTTCTTGGTAAAATCCTAGTTTAGTTCACCCTATTAGCGACGTAGGAAAAAATAGTGCTAAACTGCACCAACAGCTCTTTCTGTGTAATAGACGTTATCCATATGACCGGCAATAAAGAGGTGCCCTAAAATGGAATCCAACCAAATTTTTTAATGCTCTGTAAAATAAGGCGTCATGCTGGACTATCTTGTGTTATATTTATTGGGTGTTTAAGACTGATTCATCTTGTACTTTTTTTCCACCTGTTATAGATGTTTTTTATTCACTCAATCTATAATTCCATGTGTTTATTTCTTAAAATTTTTAAGTAATGTGGAAGTTTCGATGATTTTTGGAAACTTTCGTGAAATTTATAGTCTGTAGATGAAGATATTCGTTTCCGATTTCTATGAGAATAAACTTTGAAGACTAGCGAAAATTTTATTTAAGAACTTTTGGGGGCACTTAAGAGTACAGGAATTATGAAGCAAAACACACGCAACACACACATTGACAAAAGTGCCAATTTCTGACCATCGCTGTGTTTGTAATGAATGGTATCTAATTTCAGGACATTTTCAACGTTCATGCTCGCAAATTCTCGGGAAAAAACGGTCGTTAGCTCATAGTCCTTATAACAATAAGTACCCTTTTTTTTTGTTAGAAGCCTAAACGGGATCTTTTTTCAATTGGAGAGAAATTATTATAGGCTTTTCCCATTCCAATTAATAAAAGTTAATACTATTGCAGCCTCGAAGTCATATGTATCAAAGCAAAAGAATTTTAAAAAATTATAAAATCCAGGTGAAATCTTGATGATTTTTAAATTATCGTATATATGTAAATTAAATCTTTCTGGATTTGTCTTCTTTTTTTAATTTTATCTCTTTCGTTTAAATTTTACTTAATTTCCAGAACAAAATTCTGAATTTTTGTTTTACTTTTTAGCGCTCTGATAAAGATAAGGAAGTCTTTCTTATTAAAGATGGTGTTTTCGTACCTGACAACATTAATTTAATGGATACTTGGAAAGTGAGTATCTCTGATTTACAAGTAAATTTAACTTAGTCTTGAATTTAGATTTACAATATTTTTTAGAAAGTGTGTTACTTAAATTAAGCTTCATGTGCGGCATACTTTCTTTTCATTCATCAACTTCTAAAACATGAGTTCCTAAATTGTACACAGTGACTCCTTCGCAAGAGGCCGAGGAGTTTTATGAAAGTTGTTCCACCGTGTAAAGGGACTGATTCAAGTTAAATTTATTTAGAATGAAGATCCTCGTATAAGTGGAATGTAGCCATTTAGAGAGTAGGGTGCCAGCCTGGGTGTCATCTTCGTCACTTCACCGGGATTCAAATTGATGAGGTCCGTCACCAATATAGTCCCCACGTTTCTTTGAATTTATTTGTCCCATTACGTTCAAGATGGAACAGTGCTTTTTAGTACTTAACACACAATTTTAATGAATGTCTGTAACATAATTTTCTTAGGTTAAGTCGTTTCAATGTAGATGTATTTAAAAAAATGGTGGATTTTTTTCCCACCGAAATAACCCATAAGATCATCAAAATTGTATTTACCATTTTTTGTTCAGTGTTACCAAAAGAGACTATCATCAAAGGGACTAATAATGACCTAATGCAGTGCTTCTCAAAGTTTCAATATTGGTGACCCAACATTCAATCATAATTTTCATTAAGCCCCCCCCCCACCATACAATAACAATGTGTTGAATTCAATAATACACTTTGACACTAAAAATTGCAATACGACTTTAACCTCTTAAGAGCCATCGGCGTATATAAACGTCTTGCTCAGTCAAAGTGTTAATTTCTCGGACGTATATATACGTCTTTCCGAATTATGATATTTTCTGTGCAGTGCTTTTCATAAAATTATTCCGAAGATTTTGGAATGCAATAAAAGGACCTGTACAGTGTTTGCGAAGGATTTACTTATTTATTCCTTTTCTCTTCCTCCCCCCCTCCAATACATCACATACGCACGCCTACATGGAAAATGGAGGCGTTGGGGAGCGAATCGCGTGACATTAATTCAGCAGTTAAGGGAATAACTATAAACCGTACAAATTATCAAGATAAGTGTAAATCTTTGTATATAATTTTATGTATGACAAATCTATGGGGTGATTAGTAATTATTAATGTTGTTTTTCTATAGAATTCTTAAATTATTTATAAAATACATTGTGCAGTACTGATATTTTTTTTATTATGTCAGAATGTATTTTGTTTGTTTACTTTCAGTAAATTAATAATTTTTTTAAAAATCTTTTGTTTTCGACTTTTTAATATGCTTGCCCCCCCCCCCTTCGTAGAAGTATCATGCCCCACACTTTGAGAAACACTGACCTGATGTAATATCTAGAACTTTGTAGTCGATGCATAAATGGCTTGAGTTCCAATTTCGGTCAAAATTTAGTCAACTAATGAAAGATTTCATAACTTTTAAAGGGGTTGCTGTATACTAGGGGTCATAGTCGCAACCTCGATTGCTTCTGTCGAATTGTAATTTTGAGTCCTTATGCCCTCAAAATTCTGTTGTGTAATGGCTACTTTAAATCTGTTGGCTTTAAGTCCTCACATTGGATTGATGTGAAGGTTAGGACAATAGAATCTCAGTTCAGGAATCATCCTGCGAGACACCCGCTGACAAAAATTGAAATTTGCGTTATACATCATCAATAACATTCGCGTTTCTTTAAAATGTGACTTTTATAAATTAAATAAATCATCTATATTTTTAATTTATAATGTACTTTGGAGATCTTATATAACCGATGTGATGCTTAATTTTGTTGGCTATGCAGGAGATTTGTTCTCGGTACCTTCCGTTCCGTAAGCACATAACTTACCCCTGAACCAAAATGATCACTTCAATCCGGAGGCAGTTAGCGGCTTATATGGATACCACCACCACACTCTTCCCTACCAGTAAGTCGGTAAGCGAACGAAGATATCGTTGTTATGGCGAGCGTGTGAATTGTTGCGTCATTTTGGGTGAGACGCTTGGAGTTGCGTCATTTGGTGGAGACGGCTTGAGGTTGCGTCATGTGTCTGACGGCTTGGTTGCGTTTGCGGTGATAGATGGCACCACGACTGCTGCGCGAAAGTTGCGTTTGTTCGAAGTTCCCAGGATCACCAAGAAGGAGGATTCGTACTCTGGTACCTTCCGTTTCGTAAGCGCTTATCTTACCCCTGAACTAAAATGATCCCTTCAGTCCGGAGGCAGTTAGTGGCTTATATGGATACCACCACCACAGCTATGAGAAGTATTTGCTTGGAAATTGACATCAGATTTAATAGACAACAGATTAAAAATCTGTCGCCAATGAAGCAGCCCAGAGAAATGTTTTTTCAAATAGAACATAACTATATTGATTTTTTAAAACTTCAGAATTTCAGTGAAACTTTTTTTTCCTTTAGGCCATGGAATCTCTAGTTGAGAAAGGATTAACGAAATCAATTGGATTGTCTAACTGTAATAGCAAGCAAATCCAAAGAATTTATGATAGTGCAAAAATCAAACCCACAGTCTTGCAGGTGAAGTATTTATTTTCGTGGAGTTTTCCCTCTAAATAACTAAACGGCTATAATGTATAAAATAATTTTCCTGCCTTCTATTTTATCGGCAATTTTCAAAGTTAATCAAGTGACCTAATTTTAAAAAAATCATCAATTTCAAGTAAACTGTTTCATATAGCAGGAATAAAACATTATCGAATTTTTAATAGGGCAACAGTTACATAACATGTTTGAGTCATAATCATTTATTTCAATAAGGTATTAATAGTAAGGCCTTAGTATTTTTCGAAAAACTGTTCTGACCTAATTCTACTGCTGAGAGCTTTCAGCTTTCGAAACTTCTTAAATTCTCCAATTGGAAAAATCATTTCTTTCTTTGGATAAGTGTTTGTGATTCTGTTTCGTATTAAAATATCTTCTAGAGGCCAAGCACATTCATTGTATAATTTCTCTCGAAACAAGATAGAATTGCCGTTCAGATCTATTGAACATTATGTACTCTTCTAGCACCTACGAATGGTTTCAGTAGATGCCAAGACATTTTTGGCACTTTTAGCGTGCCTAATTGAGCTTAGTTACGAAACCAATTCTTTCTCATTTGTATTTATTGCTGCTGTCCCTTTTTATTATTTATTCGCCCTCAATCTTTCTTTATGAGCAGAAACTCACTCAAAACACATTCAAAACTTTGGCTTAAAAAGTTCATACAATATTATAATAACGCGATTTAGTCAAACTAATATATAATTTCAAAATACATTTCCCATAAAATATTACCAAATCAAAAGAAATATTAGAACATTACAAATTTAATTAACAACTGATTGCTTACATTTACAGATTTCAATTAATCTGTCACAGTGATGTCAGTCTGAATATTAAATTTTTCCCGCAAAGCACACTTTTCAAAAAGAACGTTATAACAGAAAAGAGATTAAAAACTACTGTATGTGTCCAGCAGGGACGTCGATTTTAAAACATATGTTGACTCTATTAATTCAATAACACAAAAAAAAATTATGAAA
>BMAO01027704.1:0-110019 GCA_019973975.1 Trichonephila clavata | reverse complement strand
CCAAACTACTAACTGTTAGGCGTGAAGCTATAGAGCATTGCAGAATCCGTGACATTTTCGTCTAGGAGGTTAAGCTTGTGTATTGATTAATTTTCTGTATAAGAGTTTATTAGTTTGTAAAATGAGGGAAAGGAGCGGAATGCTTAGTTGATTGGAAAAGTGATTTAAGCTGTACTTATATGGCTCATAAATGGCAAACATTGTTCTAAATGGATAATTTAGAACGTGTTACATAAGACAAAAATAAGTGTATTACTTGAAATGTAAAAAATTAAAGTGATACAAACTTATATAACTATGCGAATTAAGATCACAGTACCATAATATATGGTTCATACGTATACTGAATTATAAATCATGTATGAGATTGAAATGTACGAAACTTTTTCAATAACACAATTGTTCAAATATATTATAAGTTAAATACTCACATTTACTACATAATTAGATATAAGACTGATTAAATTCAGTTAAAATACTTAAAAAAACTACTTTTCAATAGTTTTTAAGTTATTAAAATAAGTTTTTTAAAAACTAAATGTATATATATAGTTTCATTTCTTAATTATGAAACTTCTTTATTCAGTAATTTGACAGAAAAAATTACGATTAAGCGAAAAAAACTAGTAGATAATAGAAAACTATCCTTCTCTATATAAAATGTTTTTTTCGTGATATTGTAATACATTTATTTATACATAAGGTATTGTTTGTAAACAAGGGTAGTAAAAAGTTAAATTGAACTGAGGGCAGAATTTTGATAAATTCGGTTTATGTACAACATCGAAAGAAAAAAATATTTACTCACGGACAATTGTATGTGGCTCTGTCAAGGTGCAGAAATAAAGCCGGATAAAAATTCAGGTCAATTTAGAGGAGAAGGGGATTAAGAACATAGTTTATAAAGAGGCACTAATTTGAAGTACAAAATAATATATGGAGATAAAGATTGAATTTTATTTTTTCTTGCTACAATATATTGAAAAAAATAGAACTGCGTAGTACATGTAAATTAAAGTTTTATAAGTAATGAAATGTGTGCGAACAGTTGCATAATCTGTAAAATCGGCCTTAAGGCAGCCAGGAAGTTCTTCCCCCCAGTTATCATAAATAAAACTTTCTTGTTTTGTAATTTTTTAATAAGAGATTTCAAAAGAAGGTATTTTATGTATGTCGTAAAATAAATATTGAAAGAATATTTGATGAATAATTAAATTATCTGTATTCATTTAATCATGTAAATTTGCTTACAGTTAAGAAACACTTTCAGGAAATTACAAATCTTGATAAAAATAAGCTAATTAACTGAGATAATAGATAAAAAATCTTTGATTAAATTTATTACATAAAATAAGCAAAAAATGCCCTCGGTTTACATAAAAAATTATCAAATGTATGAGACAAATTATATATAACATAAATATTGTAAAAATATTTTTGTTAGCACATTTCTTCTTTCTATTTTAAAAATTAGTATACAAATGTTCCTTGAACGGTTACACATCGTCAAGGCAGAAGAGCCTCTTTCTGGAGAGGAAATTGGGTGTTAAAATTACTTACGGCGATTAATATATCACCAATATGGTGCCACAACAAAAAGAGATACCAGCTTACGGGGAATGTTCGGGGATTGCAATGGTAAAATACCAAACGGCAGCTCCCTTAAAAATAAAAAATAATAATAATATATGTATATATAGCTCTCTCTTGTTATTTACATTCTTAATATTATTGATTTATCTTGTAATATTTTAACTATTAAAAGAAAGAAAGAAACACAAGTTTATTGAATGGAAATGATCAACAAAAGTATGCATTACAACAGAACAAATAAACTGAAAGGAAAAGAGCTCTTATAGCAAGGTGTAGAAAATTCCGGAAACACTTTCAGGGATAACCGATGAAAGTCTGTTAATCTTCCAAAACAAGGAAACAAACAAAATTAAAAGTACATAAATATTTTTAAGTGCAACCTATACTTTTAAAAACTTGCCAGAAACATCTGGCTTAGAACTTGCAATTTTTCTATATCCGGCTGAAAGCACTACCTCAAAGTCACGAAGGTTGTTAAATTTGGATCGTACCTCGTATACTTTTTGGTTTCATAAACGTTAAATATGGAAATTGAATTAAAATACTTTGCATGTAAAACATAAACGTCCATCTTTTCTTCTAAAAACTTCGAGATATTAGGCATAGTCAGATTTTTTATACTTAAAATGATTTAAAACGCAATGAAATTTTTCAGAAATTCATCATTTTCAGAAAATATTACCTCAAATGGATATCAAGCATATTAATAAAATGTTTCAAATAACAAGAATAATAGAAAAAATTGCCTTTTTAATGGCAAACAGCAGACGGATAAACTTTTCCTGAAATTGCTTCAGAATAAAATGAAGTGCCACTAAAATGCTTTCAACGGGCCATTCGTGGCCCGCCGCCATAGATTGAAGACCCCTACCTTAAATGATATTTAAATCTGTTTTACAAATATATATTTTTGTAAATCTTCACAAATGTATACTCAATTCAAAATCATATTATTTTAAGCATATTTATAGTGAAGCTACTACAGATTGATTCAACAAAGCTCAATTTAATAGGATGTGAATATTGAGAGAGTAAGGCGCCAGTTCCGATATCATTACCTGGAAGCGATTCATAACGACGCTGAACATGACGAGTATTGCGTAATGCAATCCAATTGCATAACTGCATGATCACATTATCTAAATGAGATCTGCTTATAAGATATCAGTTCTGTGAATAGACCGGATATTGATCTATGTAAATATATATCTAATTCCAAATCAAAAGTTTTACGAAGTATATTATGTCTCAAATAAACTTAATAATCATTCAATCTTTTAAACTACTCATGAAATCTTAGTTAATAAATATTATGTTGTGTAATAATATGTTTGTCAATATTGTGCTCATTTTTTTCCTGAAATTAACATTTAATGTATAATTTGCAGTTACTTCTTTTATCGTAAATACTTTTTCAAACTTACTTTTTAATATAAATAAATGTATAAGATCGTTTATAAGAATGATAATTGAATATAGATGGTATTTCTGTTAAAAAAATAGGTAGGAACTATAAGATAAAAATTTAAACTAATTATATGTTTTTGAAAGGGTATAAGTATATTATTTTTCTTATATATATACATAATAGAAAACCCAAATCAAACAGTGATAAAATTATTTAATAACTTTTTTATTAATTGATTTTCTTAAGCGTTAGATAAATTTATATATAAAATAAAATAGATTATATTTTATACGAATAAATATATGTATTAAAGATAAGGATAGTGAAAGTTACACAAAAATAATATGGTCAAACACCAGCGCATACATATGCTAAGCATTATTAAGTATATATCTTTTGAAAAAGATACAATGATCTGAATTTGTGACACTGTGAAAGATAAACGGTTTGTGGTTCTCATTTAAAATTGCAAATTACTATGAGAATGAAACCTATGAAAATGAATTACTTTTAAAGAAATGTTTTATGATTAAGCATGTATTAAAATCTTTATTAAGTTTAATTAAAGAAAGTTATTTAAATGCTTAGCCATTTTAGTACACGGACAAAAAACAATTGAATTAGCCTAATGTGAACACAAATTTTAATAGAAAAAAAAATCGGTATATTGCTTAGGATAAAAGTATTAAAGGTGGCTGTTAAAATGGAAAAAAACGTACTTTTGACATAATTAATGTAGAGTAATTTTTTTTAATGTGTGGGAAAATGTATGATAACGTTTTAAAGTGGATGAATTTGAAGAAGATAATTAAACGTGTACTGTGCACGATATCACTTATATTTAAAAAAAATAAATAAATAAAAAACAAAAAATCGTAGAAAAAAACTTCGGGGAAAATATATTATCGTGTAAGATGTTATTAACTAGTACTGTTCAAAAACTATAATTCTAACGCATTCTAAATAGCATTTTCAGATGTTTGGTAGCTAGAGGAGAGGTAAAATATTATAGAACACAAATAAAGCATTACAATTGTAAAATCCCATGAAATAACGAAGAAATTGCACAATAGCACTCAAAAACCACGGAGTACTTTGCTTTTAATTCTTCTTAAGAAACATGCTTCTTTATAATTTTTCAAGACGTATTGTCTTTCCCTCTCTTTTTTGCTCACTATATTAATACTCAATGAAAAATTGTAAAAGGAAAATTCTTCATAACAAGAAAATAAAAAACATTACTTAAGCATGATTTTTCCAGACTATTAAATAATTTGCTAAGATTAAACGTTAACTCTTTTGTTTCTTATATATATATATATATATATAATTAAGTTTAAAATTCATGTTTGTTTGAGGTCATGAAAAAACAAACTAAGAATTTATAATAAAATTCAAATTTCTAAAAGTGAGTGTTGTTGTTTTTTTTTAATTCGTGTATAAAATTTTAAAAAAATATTTTGGTTTTTTTGTAAATCTTAATATAAATTTAAAAATGCTTTCTTAATTTGAATATAAATTTAAGAAATGTATTTTTTAAAACAAAATTATATGAAATTTTTTTTGTGAAAGGTTTGTTTTATATTTTATTCTTTTTTGCGTTTAGAAACAGATGAAGTTTGGTACTAGAGTAATTATGTTATTTAAAACAGTAAATAAGCCCCGCACATGTTTGATAACCAACGTTAAATCAGTGTTTTTCTTTACTTAACTTCAAAATATATGAGCATATTGGCATATAGTCAAAATACATTTATCATGTTCTTATGAGTTTAATCTGTCTTTAAAATAGTGATTTTAGTTGGCTATAAAATTGGATGCATTCTATTTCTCATAAAACAAAATAAAGGAACATACCCCTAAAGAATCAACGACATAACACAGCCACATGGATAGTTATTAATTGCTTAATTTATGCTCCGTTTTTGCAATTAATAGTAATTTATTATTTCATTTCAGTATATATGGTATATTGTTTACTTCACAGCATTTATTATTCTCCATTGAGAAGATGATACTATTTAAATTTGCAATGAACATTTTCATTTCAACACCTTGATTATCTATGAAGTTTTTGTGCATATTTTCTTTCAAACATTTGAAAAATGTGTCTTTCAAATATGTCATAAGTGAATCTGAATGTTCAGTATGATGACTGAATCCCAAATATCAATACATAAAGGCACTCAATCAGGTCTTATGGAAGTCAGATATCATGTAATTTCCAGTACCACCCAAGGTACCAAGAAAATAAAGCTACTTCATTGTATAGTGTTTAAAATACTTAAAAAGAACAAAAGTCAAATAAATAAAAATTTCACAAAATACACAATATATGGTATTTATTTTTTTAAAAAAAAATATCTTAAAATTATTTTCAATTATTGTCAAAAAAACAAGCTTTTGAATAAAACTAAAATGATAGGAGTTTCATAAAAAATAGATACAGCTGGCTTGCAAATAAAATAACGCGTGCTACATCTTACGTTTTTTCACACTCTTCTGCTTTTTAAATAGTATGCATTTTATGTGAGACTAGTCCAAAAAAGAGCCTTTGAACCATGTACGCATGAAATTCTACAATCGGGTAAAGCTTATGTCTGCTTTTACTCAGTGAGAAGAAGAAAAATGTTTGGCATTGAGTAACTTGCAGAAAGAAAGCAACCACTTTCAGGTATTTTGTGTTCACCGAAAGTAAAGTACGTCCCAAGAGACATTGAGGTTTCGTACAACTCCTCGCTTCAATAGGCACTGATGTTCCAATTTTGTTTCTTTTTTTTATTTTGGCAGACCCTCGAGATTTAGAAAAAGTACGTATCTGCTACCAACCAAAGAGTCTTCCTTTTTCGAATCTTTTGAATTTTTGAAACTGTTTTATCGAAAAACAAAAAAATAACAGTATATTAGTACAATGTATAAGTTACTTGGCTTGGTAACGGATCGAAAATAAGTTAAAAGCTGTAAAGGATTAATGTCACACATTTAATTTAAGTTTGCAAACTCTTGACAAAAAGTTACAAATACTTAAAACTTTCTTTATATTAGTGTCACTTCTTAACAGTAAGAGAAAATAAAGTTATTTTACTCACGAAGAAATTAGATAGAAATTAAAGAATTCTACAGCATATACCATTTTTTTCTGGGTAACCACTTGTATAAATGTGTTATTTCTTATTCTTCGATAAATAGTTAACGAGATGGAGAAAATAATTTTTGCTCAAATAGTTTATACAGCGTTTATAATTTAAATTTTAATTAAAAATATGAACTAGAAGGAATTTTCAATCCTCTTTTTCTCGAAATTAGTCTAATTCAAAAACAAATGGACTCCTCCTTTACTCAATGAGGAGCATTGAACACAAGCAAAATATTAGCAAATATTTAAGTAATTGTCCATGTCTGAGCAAACCCATAATGAACATATCTACTTACAAATTAAATAACTTGGGCAATACTGTTACAATTTTTATTTAAACAAAAATGTATTCTTTTTTATTAAAAACAATATAAATCCCCGTACACCACGGAGTGTCACACAGGGCTCACAAAAGTAGGTACTAATTGCCCATTACAAAGGAATACAAGGGAAAAAACATTGAGTTTATGAAGGCTTACAAATATTCACAACAAAATCACAGAACATTTTAAAAGCACTTATGGTGGTGTAATGTTTTTATTACTTTCTTTTTACTTTACGACACAGCATGTCGTGTCAAAAGAATAGAATTCGATCTTTCACAATACAGCAAAACACAAGCGCAATTCACGGGGCTCCTAAAACAAGAGACTCTCTCTTTCCTGACCGTTCAGTTTGAGGGTCAATTACCTTCTCTCTAAAAAACAGTAACACACCGCCTAAGACGTGCTAAATAGCGCCAACATTCCATAATCTCCAGCCAACAGTAGTCAGACACTACAGGAGGAATGAAGCTGTTGAAGATTAGGAGGCCAATTTATACTAAATCCCTTGTACGTCAGTCTTAGAATAATTTGTTCTCTTTCAAACTTGGAACACAGAAGGAGCACGTGTTTTACATTTTGCAAATGCACCAATTATTGAGATGTTTTTATTTTTTAGGCATTTAATTTGCTTTTGGATCTCGACGATTAAGTTGTTAGATGAAGAAATACACTTAAGTGAATCAACAAGGAGGAAACAGAGTCTGTACAAAAAAAGATAGTTTGAGACACTATTTTGTTCAGTTACCCATTTAATGGCAAAGTTTAAAAACATAAAAAATCAGCTACAAAAAAAAATCTGCATTCATCATGAATTTTAAATTGAAAGTGCTCGCATTGAATATGTATTAAAAGAAAGGAAAAAGACATTCTGTAAAATGTGTCTTTATTTGTATAAAATTTTAAAAAATCATGTAAATGCAAGGAAAGCAATATTATCGAATAATTTAAAACCTTACAACATAAAAAAAAATATTATTAATTATTTACAGAGTTTTTAAGACGGGCCAATTTGTATTCCATTAATTATATTTCACTCAAACTCATAATATTTCGTTAAATTTTAATAAATTTGTAAGTAGTTAGGAAGTGAGTTTGCTAATTCTTCAACCTGAGCGAGACTGCCCCAAAGTTTTAAAACATCTATATTTTTCAAATGAATTAATGAAGTCTTCGTCACTCTTTCATTAAATTTATGCGAGAATGATTAATTAGTAATCAATAAAGAACATTGATTTTAATGTCTAGACGTTTTGGAATATCTTATGAAATGCAAATAACATGAAAAGGATTTGCAGTATTTTGTCAGAAAAAGTCTATTCGTTAATAATACATTTTTCTATTATTTCTTTCAATTTTTCTAAGCTATAGAAATATCTTTTCGTTATAAACGGTAATTTGCTTTATTGATATGTACCTTTCTAATCAATCATCTTTTAGAAAAACGAAGTTTATTTTGACTTAAGTGCATTAAACAGCTAGAAAATTGAAAATTTTCAAAGTGTTAAACTGTAGCAATGGTGTTTGGACTTATCATTATCAGGAAGATAATTAATCTTCATGAAATATTTAAGATGTTAGGGAAAAAATTCCTCATACTATCTCCTCATACAAATTAAGTTTCGACAGATCAGTGAATAAAATACTTGCTTTTCGCTCTGTATCCTCAGTGGAGTTTCATATTTTTACAGAAATTTTCTGGTTAGTATTTAACTTTGACGTATCAATTTTGTAACAAATACTGTTAAAGAGGTATGTTGTGAATGATAAGCATTGAAACACACGAGACAAATATATAAATGTCACTTTCTTACACCGTTTCTCACTTTTAAAGGAAAAAGCTGACAAAATGCCTGTCATTTGGTTGTAAATACTAATAAAAATATTAAAGCAGAATGCCCTGTAAACTTATAGGCAACAGAACTTATATTTTTTTTACAGATGAAATTGGATTCCAGTTAGACTATAATGTTTTATTTCTTCGTACACTCTAATTCACTTTTAAGACGAAATTAGAGCAATATTCATGATTGCGTTTTTTTAACACGGTTTTATTAGCTCCATCTGTATGTAACGAAATCTTTGAACTCACAATTTTTACCCACTTTAAAAGGTCAGATTAATTCGAAATTTTGCACACTTGTCCCAGACCAGGGATAATACAATAATTTAATAATTTTTTTTGCATTGTTCTGCTCAGAATCATCAGGATTAACGATTTCCCATTTTCATATTTGGTGAATAAAATATTAAGTTATAACACAAAAGCGAAAACGCTCATGGTTTATATAAGTGTACAACAAGCAAAAAATATAAATACATCAATTAATAAATGACAGTTTAAAAAACTAAATAAACACACTTTTATTGTAGATCCAAATAAAAAATGAAAAAAAGTATAGTTAAATAAAACTAAAATACACGCTTTTAAAATTAATCGAACTAAGAAGTAAAAAATCCCTAACATAAAAATAAAAGGATTAACGAGAAAATGAAGGGCATTATGGTAAATGCGTGGGAGATTCGATGTAAATTGTTACAAGTTCTTGCTAGTTCTATTCCGAAATGCAGAGTTTGCGTAAAAACGCAGTACAAAGCAACCCCCCCCCCCCTTTTACCACAATGCCATTAATTTTCTCGTTAATCTTTCTGTTCTTATATTTTATAAGAATTATTTTTTACTTTTTTACTTACTTTTTTTAATTTTTACTAAAATTTTTTAGTTCTTTTTTAATTATAATCTATTAATGATGGGTTTTATGTCCACTGACATAGTTGGATATATTATCTTTCTAACTCCTTTGTGACAAATTAATAAAAAGTATTATTCTTCAATGAATTATTTCTTAGAAAATTTTCCAAAAAAAACTACAATAAACGGTTTTCTACATTGCTCAAACTAAAAATACTGCTATGGGCGTTTAGTTATAGAAAATTGCTTTAAACAATTCGAAGAATAACTTTTTATTCCATTAGGCTTAGCTACGCTAACATCCAAACGTTCTAACTAGTCTGATGCCAAAATAAGGTATATATTGCCAATCGGGTAAACTGAAGAAGATTACAAAAAAAGTTGCTTTTAGATTTACGAGTATAAATATAAATATAATTAGTTTACATAAAATACAAAATATAGTAAATTGTAAATGCCTATAAATATAAAATTATTAATTCGTCTTAAGAATTGATTCATTTCCAATCATAATTTTCTATAATTTTATTACATTTCTGTTTGTTTATTACCTCACTTGGCTTGAGCGGCCATTAGTTGCCAACGAGTTGAATAATTTTTGTCTCAACAGTACTGTACAGCTTTTTTACTTATTTGAGGAAACTATTTGGTTTTGATGACAGTATATGGACACGAGGGCTATTTATGACCAGATAATTTTGAACCGTCAAGGGGAGAGTGGGACGAGAACACGACATCTGTGCTGATACATCCGTCTCCAAACGTGCACAACAAGACAACAAGTATACTTTAAGTCTCGACAGATTTAACTTGCCTCATTCTTTTACGTGGTGTACTTTCCGTGGCACTTGGTCTTGAACACGTGACCAAAATCCCTCGGAAACCGTCGTTTCTTATTTGATGAAATAAATATGCATCAAGAACCAAAATAGTTTTCTGGGTGGCACTTCTAATCAGGTGCACAAATGAAACTGTAGAGATTACTCGAAACGATGTACAAAAACTATAATGAAATTCATTAAATCTTGCATCCAATTTTTTTGTTAAGGTATTCAATTGTTGCTATCAATGTTTATATCTAGATTCGCCTTTTCTTAAATATAGAGAAGCAGAATTAAATGTTCCAAGCATGAATTTTTTCAATATTCAATAAATGATAGCTAATGTTTGCTGTAAATTATATCAATCTTTTCACTTTTATGAATTTGAGGAATCTGATTTTAATTCAAAATAAGGAATCCTTTATAATAATATTGACCCTTGATTTCTATGAAATTCTATAAAATGGTTCTGATTCAGTGTGTTGATCTTAATTAGGAAATAAGTAGTTTTATTATATAAATTGTCTTCATTCTTTTGCTTTATTGCCAAGTATAACAATCTGTGAAATACGTTTAACTATTGTGGGATTTTAATGTTGTTGACTTTTCTGGTTCATTATCCTTATGAGATGGCAGTATAAATGTTCATTTTAAATACTTGTGAAGATTTCAAGATGCACCAAATGATAAATATTTTAGTAAAGTGTAATATATTTCTTCTTTTTTGTAAAAGAAACAGAAAATATATGTGTGAGTAAGGATTGCTATATCGAGATACCGAATACTGGTATTTTGAGCCATTTGTACAGTTTTTAATACCTGTATTCACAAGTTTAAATACCACTTTTTCGGTATTTGCCAGAAATTTTAAATATTCTCCACTATATATTCGGTGATCGCCAACATAGCAAAATAGTATACGTTTTTGTTTCTGTTACCTTACCGTCGAAATTAATTGGATTGTGAAAATAAATTGGCATCGCACAATGAAGAAAAGTGATAAAATATGTGAATCACCAAGGAGGCGGGCCAAAACTATTATATTACAGCTCAGAGGGATACTGCACACCTGCAAGATTCGTAGTGTGATTCTCGTATCTGTGAAAACAAGGTTGTAGTTGAGATGAAAGAGCGTAATATTTCAATATTTTTTTAATTGGTGAGTTTGTTATTCACATTGCATCTGCATATCATACATTACAATTCATGCATTGTGTTTCTTAAGATCTCATTTCAAAACTTTGCAATAGTACCTCATACTGAATAGTGATTTTTATACTTTTTTGTTATTTAAACAAATGAGATATTCCTTTACCTTTTTGTGGTTCTTTTTATATACTGTTATAATTTATAAGTTGACAAACATTTTGTGATATTTAAACTCTCTAATAAAACTTCAAAATCAAACAAAGAAACTCCTATGTTTTCTTTCTGTTTCTAAAATTTTAACTACAGGGGTATGAAAACCGGTATCTATTAAGATCTAAGAAATACCGAATACAGTTATTGAACTTAAGGTCTGATATTGCTATCCCAATATGTGATACAGTTTTCCGATAATGTAAATGTGTTGTTGTAAATATTATTTTCATTACTTTTTCTCCCTGCTGTTTTAATACTTTATTTCACAATATGTTTAATAACTAACAAAAAAGGGAAATAATATTAATAATCATATCTCCTAGTTCACAAAATTATGCAAAAAAAATATTACAGAAATTTTAAAGCGTTTAAAGCTTATACTTTATACATTCTGTGACTTTCAACTTTTTAATATTACGTTTATAAATTTTTGTTTATCTACAAAAAAATTCACGTTTCATTTCAGATAAAAAATATCAAAAACTGGGATTTCCAATCTGAAAAAAACCCAAGGAATGTTTCTAGAAATTATTCTCGGTTTCATAACTAAGATAAAAAAAAAAGGTATTTGCTTTTACAGTGTAGATATTATGTATAATTCAATAAAACTTAATATAAGGGGGGAGGGTGAATGAGATACATTTTTAAGATATAATTCCCAACAAATCATTTAAGAAATTTTAACTCAATAATATTAAACAGGAAATATGATTAGAAAAAGTGGTATTTTATTTAAAGTTATATTATTCAGACGACAAAAAAAGTAAACATATTCGAGCTCTCAAAAAAACAAAAACAAAACAGAAACTATAAGGCCAAAATTGCAATCTCTTAGGATTGTTGAGATATATCATGATATACCTCAAGTTTACTATTGTGCTGGATCTTCTAACGTTGAAGGATCTATTCCAACGTAAGAATATTAGATAAAGAAACGTTAAGAATGTTCAAACCGACTCTAAGATGAAAAGAAAAAATTTTCCCGTTGGTTGGACAACTGGTAATCCTCCATAATTAAACAATTCCACCTATTTCAGGACATATGGCGCTGTTATATTTACTTTGCTTGGTATGTGCTCGCGTACAAGAGAGTTAAATAATGACGGAGATCCAAAAGTTGGAATCCCTCTAGTAAGCCCTTGAGCTTCTCGGAGTCAATAGGAATATATGTCAACACTAGTAGTTATATAGATATATCAGAAATATGAAAGAGAAAGCCAAGACATTATCAGCACCGACAACAATCATTGTGTATTTTTCTTTATTATTTTTTTTCTTTTGTAGGTTTTCTTTGGTACTTTCTTTTTCCTTCTGATGCAAGCGTCTGTTTTTACAAAGAACGGGGATATTTCGTGGTGTTTTGTTAGATGTTTCCTGCTGCTGAACACTGACATTTACGGTAATAAAAGAAAGTGTATATAATAAGATACTGTAGTCACAATAGAGAGAAGTACGGCATTTCGTACAAATATTAAAAATAGATTAATTTTTTCCCAAATGCAAGTTTTTACTTTAAATAAAATTAAGGTTAGTTATAGCTGCATTAAAGATACAGATTTAATTTAAAATTTTAATTTAACTGAAACTGGAATTAAATTTTAGAAATATTATATTTCATCTGTATACATTAGTAGAACCATAGTTCCCGTAAAATACGGCGTATGACTCGCACCTATCCTTTAAAGCTGCATTTTAAAAAAAATTTAAGGTATATTCTTGTCGTACAACGTACACCTCCATTTTTGCGAAGAAACTTGAAATGTTCATGTGTTATGTCTTCTATTATGTTTTGAAGTGATTTATTCGAAGTTTTTATATAACTTTTTGAAAACTCTATAATATAATCCTAAAACTGTAATCCCTTAAGTTCACATGGAATGATATTTTCTTTTAATAAATATTAATTCCGTATATGTAGAAGAATATTTTTTATACTAATCTTTTTTTTTAAAGCTATCATTTCTATACCAGATGTATTACACGCACCCGCCAATTTCAATTCTAATTAATGTTTTAAAAAACGTGTTGAGCGCCAGCTTTTATGGTATATGTTTTCAAGTTGCATAATTGTAACGTGAATAAACAGGCTTTTGTGGGTTTCATTTAAATAATATTTGTCAACAATACGCAGAAAGGACCAAAATTTATCTATAACCCTACAACTATAGTTGTTTTATTCATAGTTATTATGCAATACGTCGATTCCAATGAATATTATGCTGTGCATTTGTATGAATTAAAATGCAATTATATTTATAGATAAAAATTTCTAAAGCTGTATTAAAATTTTGCATCGTTGGCCTAGTTATCGGAATGCTCAACTTCATCTGGATGAACTTTACAAAAGCAAGTAAAATCTGTTTAGTCTTACGATGCACGGGAAATATTTCAACGCAATTATGAATAAGCGATATTTTATAGGGCATATTAAGTAATTCAATGGAAAGAGGTTTATAAAAAAAACTCTCCTAGATGGCATTAAAAGTCTTATTTCGATATTTTGGAGTTACGCATTCTGATAATTAAGCCAACGGTATGTAAAATAAAACGTTTTGTTCAAAATCTAATTTAGCTTATGAAGCATTTAGCAATTTAGTATACGTATTATTACAGTTTATGATGAGAATCTACAAAAACGCATCAGTGTTTTTATCAAAAATATTGGTTCTGTGACTTTTAGTACAATATCAGAAATATTTTACCTATACCTTATACAAATATAATGAGTATCAGAATCTATATTAATTGCTGAATCAAAGTTTATGTATAGCTATTTTACTCATTTAAAAATATTTTACCCTTATCTTCTTGAAATCAGTAGCACACTTAAAAGTTTAGACAACTCTTCTCCGATTCAAATATATATAAGCATTCCAAAATCAGTGTTTTACTTAACGGGAAACAAATTGCATTATTTCAAAACATGTTCCAACATTATAGATCATTGCTTCTCAAACTTTCAATGTTTGCGCTCCAATTTTCAATCATAATTTCCGCGTGCCCTCTCCGTATAATAAAAATGTATTGAATGCAATAATAATGTACTATGATGTTATAGCTACAATGTGAATTTAATTATAAACCGCACAATTTATCATGATAAGTATTAGAATCTGTACATAATTTTTCATATGACAAGCTTATGGAAGTCACCAGTAATTATTAAACCTGTCCTTAACTTAATATTGATAAATTAATTATCAAATACATTGTGTGTGTCCAGTAATGTTACATTTATTTTATTACATTCGTGTAAATGTGTCAGAATGTATTTTGTTTTGCTTCTTTCACAAATTAATACTTATTTTAAATAGTTTTTTTTTATTTTTCAACTTTTTGTTATGCTTGCGCTCTCCTCGTAGGGTTATTACGGCTCCCAAGGAGGGCGCGCCCCACAGTTTGAGAAACGCTGCCATAGATGTTATTTTTCATGTTCGAAAACGGATGTAATACAAATTTGGAGAGGGTTAAAAAGACAAATATCACTCTGCCTTATATAATCATTTTGTCCCATATGAAAGAACGCATTATTAATGCAATTTCTTTTTAGAATGACAATTATTTGTAAACTGTAGAGAGACCATATGGACGCTTGAAACACATACAAAGCTTTCCAGTTTATCGAATCTGCTTATTCCACTTAGCCCAAGCTCGTTCATAGATTCTTATTCATATTTGTAAAGCTAATACAAACTATTTGCTAAAGCTAATATGTATTTTTAATTTTTATTTCAAGCAGTATGATGAGATATAACAAATGAAATCAGAGGGAAAGCATTAGAGAGATTTGTATAAATGAAACTACATATGAATTATATTTTCTGGGACCATTAATAATATGATATTCTGAATTACGTTTTATTTCGCTTACTTCTGCTTTTTCAAGCATTTATTATTGTTATGCGTCTCAATCTAATCATTGCAATTACGTTTGTGTTTGAGTTACTTTTTATAGAATTTTCCCATGCCTTTGAAGTAATAGAAACTCTATAAGGTTTCTGAAGCTTCATTTTTTTTACAAAAACTATAAATATATTAATAGTATATGCATTTATAAAAGCTTATTTTTTAAATGAGACTCTTGTATTTTGATAACAATAGGATTATAACTCTAGAATGCATGAAAATTGTGTAATCGCAGAACTTAATGATGAGAATTTTATCACGGAAAAAAAAATAAGCAGTTTCAAAAACCATCACTGGGTGGCGTTGTACAACGTAAACTATTAGTATATGTAAATGTCGTAATCATAGTAATTCTGTGCGCGCGCAGCAATCCACGAGATATAAAGATGCGAAAGGCGAATCGCAGTCATACGAAGTAAAAGAAGATAACGTTAACTCTAAAGGAACGTGATGTACTCAGGAAATTGTGTTTTCAAAACGCGGCTACTGCTACCTAAGCTTTGTGGAAATTTCGGTCTTTGAAACGGTTACGAAAAGCTCCACTCAGAATTAGCAAACATGATTAGGAAACTTGAAGCTGTAGGAACAATGGGACGGAAGTGTGTTGCAGCACAAGTAATGGATGATTTAGCGACACAAGTGGAGGAAGAAAGAACGTAAACCATTGGCAACACTAGTTTTCTGTGTATTTCAGATTCTGTGAAGCAACTTCGTTCCACGATTCATAAGATTCTTCGAAAGGTCTTACACTACTATCTTTATAAACTGTCGCTAGTGCCGCTGCTCTTATCAGAAGATCTGGATAGTCGACAAACTTTCACGTTGGGGTCATTGTGCAAGTTGGGCTCAAGAATAAATGTCCATTGAAAATTTTGAAGACCAACGAGGCATATCTTCAGCTGGAAGGAGCAGTTAACACACACAATTGCAGTATTTGAGTTGGTAAAAACCTACATCAGTCCCTACAAATTCCATTACACCCTTTGCATGTAGCGGTATGCTGTGGCTTTACTGCAACCATCATTGAGGGTCTGTTTTTTTTTCTCGAAAAGCCCAGATTCGCAGGGCCTGTGAAATGCACCGTCACCAGTCAATGATATGTTTTCTTATTAGAGAAATACATTATTCCGGCTCTTCAGAAAATTGAATGTGATACAACCACAGTGTTTGTACAGGATGGTGCTCCTCCACACCCGTTGTGTGGAACAAGGACTCCGCCACAATTTGATAGTGATAGAATCGTCATCCGGCATTTTCCAACAGCTTGAACTCCAAGTTCCCGCGACTTGAATTCTTGCAACTTTTGGCTGTTGAGGTACCTCTAGGCCATGGACTACCGTGATCTCCTCACATCTCTATCGGATCATAATTTAAGCATAGAACAGCGTATGCGTAACATTCCCCAGTTCATGCTGCATTCAACAATCGAACACTCGCTTTTATGCTTCCAGGTGGTAGCGGATATTGGTGGACAGCATATCGATCATATTTTGTAAACTTTTGCAGATTATTCATATGTGTTCAAAAAAGCTATGATACGCCACCTAGTGTTGGGTTTTGAAACTCATTGTTTTTTCTTTCGATGAAATTCCCATCATTTCATTCTGACATTACCGAGTTTTCATGCAATTCTGCTCTATAGTTTTTGTTACAGACGGCTCTCAAATTTCAAGTTTAAATTATGGAAACCAGTATAGCTCATGTTTTATAAATATATTCTATCAACTATAATTTTAAAATGTCTAGTTTCCATCTAAAGCACACAAAAAAAACTAAAATCTAGCAAAAATTAATATTGAATACTGTTAAGTACCAATAGACTAAAATATATAAACAAAAATATTAGTTATTGTATTAAAATTGACTCAAATGAATGCTATGAATGGCATTTAAAAAAAATAATTGCTAAATAATTTCTTACAATATTAAGGGTATTTAAGTAAAAGAAGCATAAGAGGATGTAGGCCATATTACAATTTACAGAGCATTTGAGATTAGTCAGATATTTCATAAATATCAGATTATCTTAAGATTATAGTTTTTCTAGATGGAAAAGCACTGAAGTATAAAAAGAATGAGAAAATTATCGCAGTTCAATATTTTGGAACTTACAGTTTGTCCAGTTTGCAGGTATACAAAAGCGACTTTTTACGTAGGTTGATAATAAGTTTAAAATGAATTAAACATGGCAATTCAATTTGTTCATTTTTAAATTTAAAAAAATGGCTTAAGAGGGAGCCCTTAAATAGTATTTATAATATAGGTTGCGGAATTTTAAAAAATAACATATTAAGTAAACATTCAATCATAATATAGAGCACTTTGTGTTTATTTTTTAAATCTCCGAATGTAACGTCATTTGATGTATTTGGAGAGGAATTAAACCGCACTAAAGAATTTAGAATATTAATTGTTGAAATAGCATAGCTTAAAGCTTTTTATTCAATAACTACTTAAATGTCAATTCACACATTTTAGGCATTAAGCTCTATTTAAAGACTGCAGAACAGTTAATTCACATAAATTTCTGTGACCCGAAACGGATGTAATACAACCCGTTATCATAAAAATTATAAATAATTTTTCCTCTTTTACTCAATTAAATATTTCTTTTCGATCCTAAATCTGAACCCCAAGGCCCACTTTGTGTGTGCAATCAGCTAGAAAATGATCTCAATTAGAAAATAAATTTTTATTTGTGTTTTTTTTTTCTAAAATCTTTTTTAGGAATCCTTCTCTCAAAATACGCATGATTTTTTCTTTGGAATATCCTTGAATAAAAGCCTGTTGTTAAAATGTCGAAAGAAGAAAACCGAAAAAGGAAAACAAAAGGAGGAATCAAATTTGAAGCAGGCAAACAAATAAATATTCAGAAAAATTACGGTAATACCTCTAGAGGTAAACTTATTCAGTGTTTAGGTAAAAAAGTGACACTGTGCGCGCTTCTCTTCTCAAGATCTCAAATTCCACGAGGGATATTATGAATTTATTTCTTCAGCCTACTTGAATATTCTTGAAAAGTTGGAAAGTTTATTTATATTTCTTTTTCATTCAAAGGTTGGAAACTTTCAAAAATAATAAAATAGGGATCTTGAAACTTGATAACCAAACTTTATTTTTCACTTGAATTTTCTGCCTTCTTTTTCATAACATAGCACCTGAATTCCACTTACTGATTCTTTTGTTTTCTTTATTTGATCTCAATGCAAGCTTTAAATTTATATTTTTGCTTTGATACAGAAAAAACTTGTATATTATAGAAAGTTAGATAAATATTTTATGTATCAAAAAAGAAGTAAATAATACCGGGGTTTTGTTTGTACGGTAAGAAACCTTAGAATTTTAGGAAATAGAGAGTATTACTTCAGAAGAACTTGCAATTTTTTTTTTCATTTATAATAATTCATTATTAGATGTGATTCGAGAAACTCAAAAGAATCCTAAGAAATTTAAAAAACTTATTTAGGATACATATAGCTAAAAATAATATAATAATATAATTCTGGTCTGTGATGTAACTTTTACTAAGCTCACTATTAAGTTGAAAATATTTACTAATAAATCTCCAAATATTTCTTATCAATTAGTTTCAGATGTCAAATCAGGTCAGAGAGAAATAAAAAAAAGTGGTTACATTTGCCTTTTTATTGAATTCCAATCGTAATCTTTTGAGAAACATTATAATGATCTAGACGAGACTACCAAAGAAATATTTGACGAAGCCCAAACAGTTTGAAATTAATACCAATAATATTAGGTCAATAAAACGTAGGGTAGAATACCGTTGAAATCCCGCAGTACCATACGGATATTATGGCTGTGAATAAATTGCTCCTCTATCAAGGGGAATATTATTCTAAAAGATAACTACGTAAATAAAATGCTTAACTGTTGAAAACTGAATTTATAGGCCATTGCTTTACTTCCGTTAATGTTACTCTACGTTAACTAATTACATTAATTAATAGGTTAAGAATCATGTCTTTCTGTTTTAGCGACGGCTAAAGGGAGCTAAAAGTTGGTGCCGGAATTAACACCTTATTCTTTGTGGTACTTAATAAGAGGGCTGTTTTTTAAATAAGGTCCGTTAGTTTTTTTTAAAAAATAACAATATTTTGTTTGAAAAAACATTTATTTTAGGATTGAACCTACGTTTGCCTATTTTTCTACACAGTTGCCGAGTTTGTTAGGGCCCTTGTCATACCTTAGAACTAAGTTTTGAAAATCCTCTTCAAAGAAACCTGCCGCCAGGTCGGACAGCCAAGATTGTCCTTCATTGTCACTGGAACACTTCCCACCGAGACTGTGTTTGTGGTACCGGAAAAGGTGGAAATCGTTAGAGGAGCAGGGTTGGGGCTGTACGCTGCATGGTCCAAAAACTCCCAGCCAAAAGATTCGATTACGTCCAGAGTCGTTTGAGAAGAGTGAGGCTTTGTGCGTTATCGTTGAGGAGCAAAACACCTTTTGACTGCATGCCACGCTGTTAAGAAGTGAACGTGGCCGAGAACTCTTGGCTGTCCTACTAGGCGGCAGATTTCTTTGAAGAGGATTTTCAAAACTTAGTTCTAAGGTATGACAAGTGCATTAACAAACTCGGCAACTATGTCGAAAAATAGGTAAACGTATGTACAATCCTAAAAAAAAAGATTTTTTGAAACAAAATTTGTTGTTATTTTTTTAAAAACAAACGGGCCTTTCTTTTACCTAAAAAACAGCCCTCGTAGGAATAATATCTGCTATTACTGGGGTTCTGGTTACATAGTGTATCACAAAAAAATTCTTGATTCTTTGACACGAGAGCTTTTGTATCCACACTTATTAACTTTTTATTTTTCTCCTTTTAGTCCTATGCCCATCTCTTACTTTTTGGTCATAAGTTGACGGCCGGCAAATGCAATGTAAATACAATCATCAAAGGCACAGTCAACTACATTCAAAGAAATACAGCTTGGAACAGCAGCCATGAGTGCATCATGATCACAAAGTAAGAATGAATCTAAATCTGTCGTTCGCATTCTGTACAAATAAGGCTTTAAGTCAGTACTTCTCAAACTTTCACTATTTGTGACCCAATATTCAACCATAATTTTCATCGCGCCCCCCTTCCTTACAATAACAATGTGTTAAATTCAATAATGCTTTACTTTGATGCTAAGGCTACAATACTACCTTAAACTCTTAAGAGCCACCGGCGTATATAAACGTCTCGCTCACCAAAACTTTAATTACCCGCAGACGTAAATAAACGTCTTTTCGAAGTACAATCTTTTCTGTGCACTGTTATCCATAAAATTATTCCGAATACTTTGGAATGCAATAAAAGGACCGTGACAGTGTGTTTACGAAGAATTTACTTATTTCTGAGAATTTGTTTATTATATATATATAACTCCTTTTTTACTCCCCCCAACACATCATATACGTGTACCCACGTGAAAAATGGTTGATTTGGGGAGTGAATCGCGTAACCTTTTATCGGCAGTTGATTATAAACCATACATATCATCAAGATAATTGTTAATTTTGTATTTAATTTTATATAAGTCAAGCCCATGTGGTCACTGGTAATTAATTAAACTTCTTATAGTATTGTGAAATTAGTTATGAAATACATTGTCCAGACTGATACATTTATAAATTTATTATATCGGTGTAAATGCACACTTTATTTTTTATTATGTTGGAATGAACGTCATTTCTTTATTTCAGTGAATTAAAATAATTTTAAAAATAATTTTTTGTTTACGATTTTTTACTATACTCGCGCCCTCTTGTAGAGTTATCACGCCCTCCTACGGGGGCGTTCCCCACATTTTGAAAAACGCTACATTAAATATTTATGAGCAGTAAGAAATCTAAAACATACCACAGTAACTGTTCTAGGAAAGGAACCAGAAATTCTTGTTGATGTGTTCTTCTAGGTTGTCCTCCGCATTTTTAACAATTTTCTCTGCGTTCTTGCTAATCTATATACATAAATCATCTTTACCAACATAGTCCAAAGAAATATATACATATATATATATATATATATATATGACTACATTATCTGATGCTAGTTCAGTTCAATTATTGAGCATCTTAATTCAAAAGGTAACCTTCCTTGTAAATTGGATGTTAACACATTCAAAGTAAATAAACATGATCAAATTTAGCTGAAAGTTACACCGTATAAATAATATTTCTTTTCATTCTACTACTAATTCGGATGTTTAATTCCTAACTTATGCCAATTCAAACATATAATATTAACTGCCACATTATAAATATTTAAATGTTAGATCATAAGTAATTAAATACGAAATCATAATACCAACAAATTATTTTTTTAGTTTTTTTGTCTTATGAAAATAATTTAATAAGCGAAATTGCTTAGTAATTATTCAGTATTCTTTTAACTGAATTACATTGAATAGGCTTATTTCGTTTTTGATTATACTTTCAAAGAGTTGAGGTATCCGTACACCTTCAAAACGTCATTTTCGCCAAAATTTTCGATTTTTGAATTTTGATGCTATTTTAAAATTTGAGCTTTTTTCTTTAAAATGGTGCTTAAATTTTGTTTCTATCTTATTTAGAACCTAAGTTATGGGGATTTGAATTTTACTCGGAAGTTACTTTTTGAAACCGGAAGTAGAAGTCTGCATTCCGGAAGTTGAAAAAAATGTTTGTTTACATTTTTATTTTTCAAAGTTTGGTTTAAATATGCAATAGTAGGAAATTTATATACTTTAAAATATGAATTTGAGTTTTCAGAATCTCCAAAAATATAATTGGCAACAGGTTTTTACTAATATTTTTATCCAGAATCTGGCAGGAAAAGAGAGTGTGTTATTGTTTGTTTACATTTGCTTGCCATTGCGCAGCTCTTTATAAGTTTCTGTTTAATCCTTTTTTACTGCTGAAAACATTAATTTTTTTTCATTTAAAATGGTAAAACTAAACGTAGAATAAGTGCAAATAGAAAGTGTCAATTTCGTGTAAATGGATATAGTAATAAAAATTTCAAAAATTGCAGCTCAACATCTACCAATGCTAGTTCCTCGAAAATTAAAATGCATGCTTTTTTGATGAAGAAATAGCAGAAAATGAAAGTAAACCACATACCAGTAACATAATTATGGACATAGAAGTCCTTTTAATTTTTTTTACAACTTTGTTGCCCAAGATGTTACCAAGAAGTTTTACTGCTTTCTGAGGATTTTAGATATGGTTTGTACTCAAATTTTGTTATTAGGTCTAAACATTGTATATTTTACCCATGGGTTTCTAGTTCAAAGAAAACTTTAAGCTGTCCTGAAATAAATACAAGATTTTTTTATGGTATGAGACAAATTGGTAAAGGTTTTTCTGGTAAGTTTAAATTATGTGATACGTTAAATTTACCCAGGCTCAGTAAAACTGTGTACACTAATCATGAGAGCAAACTCATGTCTGTGATTTCAGAAGTTAGTGAACTATCAATGCAAATGTAGCTTCTGAACTGTTAGTTCTACATCCTTCTAAAAATAAAATAGTTGAATGTGGTGTTTCAGTTGATAGAGCGTGGCAGCGTAGGGGTTACACTTCCATGAATGGGTGTGTCGCAGCTTCATCAGTTGACACTGGTAAAGTAGGGGGGCATTGAAATTATGTCGTCATATTGTTCCACCTGCAGAAAGATTTCTAAAATGCTTAAAAGCATTGAGTCGGAAACTTCTGCAGCAGATCACATATGCCATAGCAATTTTTTAAGGTTTTACATTACGAATGGAAACTGTTGGTGCTACTGTAATCTTTCAACATTCTGTTGTGAAACGAGGCCGTAAACATGCACACTTTTATGGTGACGGGAATTCAAAGGGCTTTATCTGTGTCAAATATACTTATGGGAAAGATAGCGTCACAAAATATGATTGCATCGGACATGCTCATAATAGAGTAGGTGCGAGATTGTGCAAACAAAAGTCAAAAATTAAAAATCTGCCTGGTAAAGGCAAACTCACCGACTCTTTTACTGCTTGATTGCAAAACTATTATGGGATTGCTGATCGTAGAAATGTTGGAAACCTCTCTGGTCTTCAACAAAATGTTATTGCGGCCCTGTTTCATTGTTTATTAAATGTCGAGAAACCCATGCATGCACAGCGTTTCATCGGAAAAGATAGTTGGTGCTATACCAGCGAGCACTATCTTGTGGCCAAAAGCCAAAAGAAAAATATAAAGGTTTATCCAATGAAGTATTAGCCTACATATTTAGAATTATGCATCTAAGAATCACTTACTAAATGCCTGCATGGCAAAACGCATAACTCAAATGAGTGTTTTAATGGCATTATATGGCAGAAAGTACCGAAAGAAGTTTTCGTGTGCCTCAAAACTTTAAAATTTGGGGCATTGGATGCCGTTATACAATTTAATGATGGGTACAAGGGTTGTGTTGACATTTTTAAAAAAAACTTAATATAACTCCTGGTTATTTTACTGTAAAATCATACAAACACCTTGACTTTAATAGAATTAAAGATGCAGAATGTCATTCAACACCTAATATAAAGTAGCATAGAAAAGTTTTAAGAGCTATAAGGGGGAAAAAATCAATGTTTTAGAGAGGAAAGAGGGTGTTATTTATAAATCAGGGGCATTTTAAGTATATCTAATTGGGTTTGATATTAAAAATTGTAGTTTAAAGTTTACTTCTGATTTATCTCAAAATGCATTTTTTTAACGTAATGGTATCTGACAACGTAAATATCAGAAAAAGTTGTGATCCAAATTACTTAAATTTTACAAGTACATTTATTTTATAGATTTAAAGAACCCTACAATTTCCATGATTATAAAGTTGATATGTTTTTAGTAACTAAGGTGTACATCATGTCTCGTAATAATTTTTTAGTGATTTTTCAATGCTCTTTTACTCAAACCTTGATAAAAATTGTAATAATTTGATTATCATCAGAAAAATAGTACCAGCCCCAAAAATTATTATGATGATCAACATGAAATTTACAGAAAAGTAATATTTTTTTTTATATATACGTTTGAGTTATGTGCGTTATTTTAATAATCAATTTAATTAATATTTTCACTACGTTTTTCTCCCTAAAAATTTTTTTGTGCTATAAGTAAAATATTAAATGTATTTTTTTAGTTTGGGTTATATTTCATCAGTAAAAAATATTTTAATAGCAAATATTACAGTTTCTCAAAAAATTTTCTTCGAAAATGTACAGATTATATTAGGTGTACCTTAATTATATTACTTAAAAGTTAATAATAAAAAATTCAATTAATACAACTCTCAGTTTTAATTAAAATAAATATTTCCTGGCATGTTTTAAATTATGAATGAAAAGCAGACATCAAGCTAATTTTAATTAGAAATTAATTTTTTAATGAAAAAAAGAGCATTCTCAAGCAAATATTACTTATTATCAACTATTAATTCAGTTCTTACTTCTTGAAATATTAAAACAATTGATGATTTAATATTAAATGGAAATTTATCAATTTTATTCCTAAGGATAAAGAAATATCTTCAAATCTTAACTATGCCTGCAATTTTAAAATACAAAGTGGTCATTAAAACCGTTGCCGATATATGAAGCTGTAGAAGCTTTTCCGTTGAACTAATCATGATACGATTTCAAAAATCATTAGTCAGATTTATGAGCTTGGAATCAATTGAATGACAACAAAGTGGTTATAATAGTTACGGTTAAAGGTAAAGATATTCCAGATTTTCGAATGGTAATACTTTCCGTTTTTCCCATCGCATAATGATCAGTACACGCGAAAGCTCTAAAGAGCTTTAGGAGCTTTTAAATAGCTATATTTATAGAAATAACTTCACACACGCAATATCAATTTGCTCTTTATTCAGTTAATATTCCCTAATCAAGATTACTTAAAGACGAAATACGTTCTTACTTTTCTTGTATCATGATTGTTTGCTAGTCACTGATGTTGTTCTGTATACTGTGCAAAATGTGGCCTGGGTGTTGTAAAAAATATATACACTGATCCATTTTTTGTATTAAATTTATTTTGATTTCTATTCACTCTAACTTTTAAATTATTGAAACGTTTACAACTTACTAAAAGAATGCTATGTTTATATAAAAAGCAGGAATAATATTCTATAGAGAATATAATAAATAAAATGAAACTGAAACATAAATGTACAGAGTGTTCAAGGGAAAAAAACTATACCAGAAAATATATTTTAAAGAGAAGAAAAATGCAATAATTACGGAAATAAATTTTGCTTTTGAACGATTTTTTAATGTAACGACCACTATAACAAAATAAAATAGAACTTAAAACAACTTCCTCAGAGAAACATTTCCTACGACTCTTTTATTTTAAAATTTTAAAACTGATATTCTTAGGTATATCGTTTCAGAGATTAATTCCTATAATAGTAAATATTTCAATCTTTATCGTTACTAAATTCACATAAATTGTTGTTCAGAGTAATGAAACATACAATGGGGCTTACGCTAATACATTTCTAAATTTTAGCTACTTCAGATTTATTTACTTGTGCTGTCCTTCCATACCGTTTTAGAACAAATACTTTACATATCGAATATTTAAATAACAAAAACTTTTATTTATAATGATTTTTAATGCAATGTTTGTGAAGGAAAATTTATTTAGATTAGGTTACAGTTGTTTATATTTCATTTAGTTTAGCGAAATGTTCTTAAAAATAAAGATTTTAAGCGCAATTAAATTTTCTTTAATTTAAAATTATTTAACTCAAAGGAAACATTTCATACCGTCTTTTCCAAAAACACTTGATTCTTTTGAATTGAAATTATTCATATTTGTAGTTTTTGTTCTCTCTTCCAAGCAAAAATCATTCCAAAATATATTTTATATTAATTAATAATTTCTACACAAACATTCATTTTTTACAGCCCTAAGATAAGTGATTTGATACAACGTAATGGGGTCAAATACATTTATTTGATAAAGTTTTTTAATTAAATGCGTTTTCATATAGAAAATTAAAAAAGTCATATATTTCAAAGGGAAATAAACATAAATAAAAAGTAAACGCAATTTTGAAAATCTAGTTACCTCCACGTTAACAGTTTTGGCTCGTTCATTCGATAGAGGTATTTTGAACTGAAAAGAAAATTTGTTTACGTTTTTACTTCCTCAAAAATGTGTATTTTTAACAAGAAAATTATTTTTATGTAACTTAATTATTTTTGTGTTTAATTAAAGTGCTTATACTTCAATGAATTTTAAAGGTTTCTAATGTGTGATAACCTCTGCAATATATTGAAGGGAAATATTTATGATTTTATAAATTTATTTACTTAAAATAGTGAATATTTTTTCTTGTAAATGTAAGAAAATCCTTTTTCAATTGAAATTTGAAGTTTTCAATTAGTCACAGATGAAAGCGTGGATAACTAAATTCGTTTACTTAAAAATGGATATTCGTTTCAGGATATATATTTCTTCAGAATAAATTTTTAATTACTTTAAATATTTCGAGATTAAACTATTTTAGAATATTATTTGTACTTTTCTGCATGTAAAATTAAGTGTAATAACAAAATATTTTTAAAGTTTTAGTGTATATTTTAAAATTTGAGAAATTAATAAGTCTATCTAAATGTAATTTATGAAGCTTATCTAAAATTGTTTATCCCCGCAAATTATTGTATATTTTCAAGATTTTCCCCTCATTTAGAAATAATAAGTTTAGCTTTAGATGGAAAATTTCATTCCAACAGATTAATTATTTAAATAAATAGTTTTTCTGAAAAACAAGCCCAGTAATCTGTTTTATACTTCAACACGCATCACATCCTTTACACATCTTTAGTATACTATCGCCATATAAATGTTAGTAATTACTAAAAATGTCACAATATATATATAATATACTATCACTGATTATTATCAACACTTCGAACTGAATTAAAAATTCTGTGATAAAGTGTTTCCTTTTTGAAAAACAATTAAAAGGTCATTGGCTTACTTATAAAGTATGTAGTGATTTATGCAATACGCGTTCTGCTTCAGTACACAGGGGTGAAAAGGGGGGTGAGGGGGTACACAGGGGTGAAAATTGACCAACTTACATATGAAAACCTGTTTATATTTCCTTTAAAGTAATTTGTTTATTAGTCATTATGAGAACTGAAAGAGTTATTCAAATTTGTATGCTTGAAATCCAATTTATTAATTCTTTAATTGTATACTTGAATTGCTGCTTTTGCACAATATTTCTACTTCTATTTTGTAAATAATGGAATTAGTAATAATTATATGTTAAGAAAATCGATTCAAATTATACTTTAAAGTTTAAAAAAGTATAATTTCAATAATACATAGTACCTATGCTTTCTAAAATTTTCTGTAATGTACTGATGGTAATCCAAGTACAACAAGCAAGTTCTAAACATTTCTATAGATAACAGTTCTAAATTTGTTGGAGGGATAACATTCAATACAAAAAAAAAATAACTGAAAAGGAGAAGAACCTCCAAGTGGTACAGAATGTACTATTGAATGTTACAAGAATATTTGACAATATTTACTGCTTCAAGATTCGGGGAAAATAATGTTTTGGAAGTCTTGTTGGACTATGACAGTTTAAGTTGCCTACACACATTGCCTAAAATGTATGTACAGGATGTACTGCTACTCGATATTGTGTGGGCACTTGATGAAAAAGACAGGGTGGGCTCTCTCTAAGTTATTTTAAACCAAACGAAAATTTAACCGAATTGCAGAAAAAGATTGCTGAAGCTGTGTAAGAAAAAATTTAGCTACTTACTCCCGACTCATCAAATGATAACTTTTAAAAAGATGCAGAATCTGTATTCATCAAGAGTTTAATATATTCAAATATTTAATTCTCTTAAGTATTCGAAAAGGTTTCAACTTTTACTTTAAAATGTATTGCTTCATTTGATTTACACACTGAAGAATGAGTTAATGAAATTGTCATTTGTGCTTAAAAATAAATGCAATAATTGTTATGAATAGAAAATTATTAATTGTTGTTACTTTTCCGAATTTTACGAAATGGACCATATTTAGAACCGATTTGCTTGGCGTAGTATTTAATATTTTTCTCTTTTTTTGTGAACCAGAATTAGATGAGATCATTTCCTGACACTGACTCTCTTTGAGGCTATTAATCAATTGTATCTCTATAAAGGAAAAAGTAAGAATTGTTTGTTAGTCAGGACTTCAATGCAAGGTCAGTTGTTTGGGGTTATAAGAGCTCTGACAGGAGGGGGATATCTTGACTGATTTCTTGCTCTCCAACAATTTACACCTTTGCAATATTCCAGGGCTGGGCCAACGTTTCATGGTCCGAGGTCTGCGTTGGAAACCCCGATCTCACCATCACATCTTGTGACCTTATTTCCTTTGTTGAGCATTGGGAAATTCTTTCAACCGAATCTCTTAGCGACCATAGCTTTATCAGTGTCCATCTCCGGTGTGATCTAAACTTTTCTGACTTTGTCTTTAAAAACAAATATGGCATGAATAAATTTATTTCTAATTTTCGCAAACACTATAACCTTCTTAATTCGCTTGCTTATTAATAAACACTACGAAAGCCTCTGCCTTCTCAACTCTTAGAAAGCGCCGGGTCTTAAACACTCCTTTCAAATGGTGGAACAATTCTCTAAGAATCCAGCGAAATCAACTTAACGCATACAAGCGCAGGATTGTTGCCTCCATGCACTCCAAGTATAAGGCCCTTCGGCCTACTATAAAAAATTAATAATTGACACCATGAATAAGGCTTGGAATCCTTCTGTTCAATGAATTCTAATAATTTTGGGTTTACATTTAAAGCAGCTTTCGGAAAGTTAACTAGCCCTACTAATCTTCATCATATCTAGACTGGTGACCCTGCCTCCACCTTCCAAAGTAACATAAGCCTTCTTGATTCTCATTTTCCTTCAGGATCTCCTCCTATCCCCCTTGTCTTCAATAACGTCTCTCCTCCTTCTGGCCTGAGACCTAGTGCAGTTAACGTCGTTTTCCGGAAGCTTCGGGGAGGTAAAGGCCCGGGTATTTAGGCTATCTTAAGCCCTCCTTTTGCCTGTTTCTTGGCCTTCCTCTTGCTATTCCATTTCACTTTTCACTTTTTTTCAAAAAAATAATTTGACTTTCCTCCAATTATTTGCTGATTCTCGTCATTTGGCCAATGTCTCCCTCCTCTCCCCTTTCTTCTCCTTTTTAGTATGACTGGCTTGCATTCCATCTCTGTTGTTGTTTCCATTGCCTTGGAATGCAAAGCTTTTGGAGAGGGGAGGTTATTGGATGTGGTGCCTCCCCTTTGGCACCCCCCTACGTCTTTTGGGTCCTCTTTTAGAGTCCCACTCTGCTGCCGCTCGTGAACTGGCCATTATTGCTCTTTCCAAAATATAACAAAAAAAATGTCTGGACCTCCGCTATCTTTTTCTTGCACTTTCCTCACCTCCCTTATCTCGAATTCCCTTTTAGGAGGGGTTCCCCCGCTTCTCTTATTACTTTTTTCATGTCTTTCCTGTCTCATTAGTTAGACAGCGTCGGTGTATGATGTGTGTATGTGTTTGTGTTGAGGGTTTTTTTTTTGTTGCAATGTTATACAAAATTGTAAAATTTTCCATCTGTATTCCCCCCCCTTTATCAAGAATTTTGTGGGGAGGGTCCATCATTCGGGACCACTTTGTATACCTTTTTGTTTACCTTAATAAAGTTACATCTCGGAGGGTCGATTCACAGCTCGAAACCCCTTGGTTGGGCTTGATTCTCCCGAGAAAGTAAGTAAGTAAATCTGCAATTAGTTTTGCCCAACTTGTAACTATGATTAATAGTTCAGCTATGTAAGATCAGATCAGTGAAAAATGGTCTGCAAACTTATAAAATTGTCGTCACAGCACCTAAAGATGTGAAGGAGGGGGTCGATTTTACATATTTTCCAAGATATGCAAGTAATAACTTAAGTAAGTGATATGGATTTTTGTTTCATGTCTCCAGAACTCATATCCCCCCCCCTTTTCCTCGCTATCGTTAAGTCTTAGAACACTAGACATATATATGTATACATATACACTAGACATCAAAATTGAAGGATAATGATATTAATAACACATAAATAATAATGAGGCAAACATTTTCATTGTTAAAACTCTGTGCCAACAGCAGCCTAAACAGTCACACCAATTCCTCTTCAACATATCTCAGAGCAGTTAAAAGAGTCTCATTGGAAATTTGTATTAATTGGTGGAGTCATTTAACCATCAAAACGTGGCCAAGGAAAAGAAATATTTCAGGGACTAGGGAAGTCAATTTGTGCACGCTCCTTCTTTTTTTAAAATAAAAATTAGTCCGGAATCAAAATATATCTAGACATATGAGTAAACAATACTCGGTGTCATTCTTCTTCGCCCCCATTGGACACACATCTTGTACCTTAAGCGAGTGGGACAAAAATCCTTGGTTTTCTCGTATACAGAATAAATTCACTTAGCCTTCATGCAGCAACGGAATGGTTAATTTGAGTAAACGTGGCAGGTCTAATGAATAAAACCAAATGTCATGTTACCCCTTTGCTTTTGCTTTGAGGCGAATATGACCGAAAAAGGACTTTGTATAAAGTTGTTGTTTGCTCTTGCGTAACTATGGTGTTCATCAAGAGATTCAGTGCCTTAAAAATTGGACCCACTCTTTTAGTATAACACTCTGACAGATGTTCATATTTTATGTGACTTTCATTTGCCTTTGATCCGCCTCAATTCTATCAATTATTCGCCAATTTTGAACTTATCTTAAACGTTGTCCTTGAGCCGTAACTAAAAAATACTGATCACACTCTCAGAAACCTCATTCATTTTAATTAATACTACAGAATGGAGACCAACCATACTCTCTATCATTGCTCACTATTTCTATTGTTAACGTATTCGTGGAAGTGCACAGAATTTTGCGTTTAATTGTATTTAATTAATATAAGTGTGTGTAATTGCAGCATTAAGCACATTGACCTCAATAATAACTTAGTTTACATATTTGTTCTTATTATCTTACAATTATATATAATATATACATGTTATACATGTTGTAATACTTGCTTATATTAGTTCAGTTAGCTCAAAGATAGATCTTCTTTTTATGCATTTTGGTCAAGAAGCCTCCTAGATATCACCTGATACATAATTCCTTTTACTGCCCCTCTTAATACCTCAACTTAAATTTTTAAGAAGTACCATGTCATCAAATGTTTGGGCTAGAAGACGTATTATTACATAAGACACCAGAACCAACGAATTAGTAAGCTGAGATTAAGAACTCATGTGCTATTAAAAAATAGTTCCGAAATCTCTGGTATAATTGTAGACTGTATCTTTTTGTTTGAAATATATCTTGTATTACTTGCTGTGAACGAAATTTGCAGAAAATATCAATGTCACTAATAAAATAATAATGGTCCACATATTTGCCTAGATTTATTTAGAAAACAACTGCTATAAAATCATACAAAAATCATTTCAAATATTTATGAATTTTTTTGATTATCATTCGGTTTCAGATAATTCAATTTTTAATATTGATTCATTAAAAGCAATATATTAAACAGAAAATACTTTATAAAGTAATTTATTGAAAAAATAAATGAAAACATATATTATGCAGTTTTACTTATTCCATTTAAAATTTCATTTATTATTATTTTCATTTTATAATAATAATTAGAGTCAATCATTTATACATTAATTTTATTCTGTTTTCTAATAATTGCTGACGTTCATAATGAAAAAGAGTTGTATGAGAGTTAAATTAAACTTACATTCATTATATAATTGTACATAATATGAACACAGTCTGGTCATTATAAGAATGTATTATGATTTATGAAAATTTCCCTACTTACCACTGAGATGGATTTGACCGATATCTTTAAATTATCAAAAAATCCAGGAAAACAAGCATTTTCTTCCTTGGTAGTGGATATAGAGGAAACAATTCGTGTAAACCATGTTTTACATTCGAGCAGTTTGAAGCAATTAAGTGCACGCAATGAAAAATATAATCTATGTTTTAATTTCTTCAATTATATGATAAACTATTATGAGAAAACACCTATAGTAAAGTCCATATTTGTCTTCTTGAACCCTTTCATGTTTTTTTTTTCATTTAAGAGTTCGTTACGTTTCCATTTGGACGATGATGTAAAAGAAGCCATGTAGAACTTCCTCGAGAAACAAATTATTAAAAACTGTTGTATTATAAACAGGTTAATATTTTCCACTGTAAGACATTTGTTCAAACAGTGCATTTTCTTATACATAAAAAACGTATTTCAAAGTATTGGGCTTAATCGTTTATTTGTATATAAATATTGGGAAGTATATAAATATTGGGCTATATGAATACAAATCCCGTGAATAACTTCAAAAATTTGCATAATAGTACACTTTCAAATTACAACAAATTGCTTACTAAAGCGTTTTACTGGGCCTTAATAACAACTTTTTTAATGGAGTTATACAAAAAAGTCTCATGTGTGTAGGAGGCAAATATTTTTTTTCCTTCTGTTTTTTCACTTCTGGAAGAATATTTTGTTCTTTAACTGTATATATCATTAAATTTAAAATCTCTAGGAAAAGTTCAGAAACATCAGTGTAAGCAAATATTCGTAAATGTTTCATCATACATAATTATATAAAGTACCAAAGTAATAAGTAAATAGTGTAATGTAAAAATAAATAATGAAAAGTGTCGTTTTTACAAGGGCTTGCGTCTTATACTTATTTATTCAAGTTTTACATGTAGATCCAAGTGCTTAAATTTATAGAAGCAGAACTTCATATAGCAAACTATTCTGAGTTATTACATTTAAACTTAAATTAACAGATGTGCAAAACTAATTGTTATTAAATGTGTATGTAATATTCTAGAATGTTCTTCTAGCAAATAATTTTAAGCAAAGATGGAAATAAAGTAAACTTATTTAAACTAGCTATATTATAATAATATAACGTTTAAAAATAATTAATCGCATTATATATAGAAACAAGTTTATAAATTTAAATTAAGAATTATCATATAACTCTAATGAGAATTCCCGTTCATAGTCCATCGATATATGTATTAAATGTTAAGAACACAGTTTTATCATTTATAATACACAAGAATTCTTAATCAAAGGATATAATAATATTTAAGTTACAAATAATTCTCTATTTCTTGAAACAAGACACATGCCGAATCAAAATATAACTTAATTACTATAGAGAATTCTTCCGCGTATTTCCTTGTGCAACAATAGGACGTATCTAACAAAATACTAGGAATTATCTACATTCTTTATTAAAAACAGACTAATATACCACAAAGAAAAAATAAAGGAGACCGACGGAAGAAAAACAGAAGAATGTTGTCACTGCTGATAATGTCTGGTCATCCCTTTCATATTTTTGATATATCTATACAGCTACCAGTGTTGACGCATATTACTGTTGACTCCGAGACGCTCGAGGGCTTACCGTTGGGATTCCAACTTTGTCATTATTTAGTCTTTTCGTGCGGGATCTCAGTAAGCAAAATAACTTCAACTAAGTCATACGTCCTGGTATACAGGGGAATTGTTTAATTATGCTGGATTACTAGTTGTCTATCCAAAAGAAAAGTTTTTTTCCGTGTGTCTTTGTGTTTGCTTGAGTATCCCAAAGCTTATTCATGTTTCTTTCTTCGTCGCAAAGAAGCCTGAAGCATTAGAAGACCCAAACATATAATGGTAATCCATAAATGCATCACTGTAGACACATTCCTAAGGATTGTTTCTTCAGCTTCGTAAAGGTAAGATGTTTGCATCGAGCACAATTTCTGGAGTACAAATGAAGGCATTTATTTCTTTGCTTCTATTTTTGTAGCATTAATTATGCATGTCCCTCCAATTAATTTTTTCCCATAAATAGCACTGTTGAAAGATTTTAACTGGTTCTGTGGATAAAAATTTTGTTTTTCTTACTTCTATTGATGTCATAAAAGAGGAAAAACCTTAAATTAATTATTTTATTGTGTCAGCAAATTAATTTTTTTAAAAATTTTGGTATTTAATAAATTTGAATTTAAGTTTTGTTCTTATTAAAGTTTAAATTTAACTACTAATTTATTTTTCTCACAAAGGGTAAATGTTAATTATATTTACCTTGTATTTATATGTCGTAAAAAAAGTTTTTGAAATTTATACTTTTGACGTGTTTTATACCTAACCACTCACTGATAATCTTGTAGAAAAATAATAATTTAACTTTTGTTTCAGTTTAAAATCACTTTCCGTAGAAAGTGCTTGATATTGTGCTAATTTGAGTGCTATGAAAACTCTAGAAAATTGAGTATTAGAGTGAGCCGTTAGGCTGCAGAAATAGTGAGATTTACGATGTGACTATTGGAAGCCTCGATGCTTTTTTTAAGAAGCTACGGATCGAAATATTCAAATGACCCGGGTGAGTGTTGTTTCATCGTAACACACTTAGTTAAGTGCTTAATTACGTTTCTTGAAACTTAAGATAGTTAATTGATTTGACTGGTCCTTTGGTCTATAAACTTGTTTGATAGTAAGTTGATTGAACAAAAAAAAACTTAGTTATTTTTGTAACAATGCCTGCCCATTCGGAGTCCCAAATATTACCCGCGACATTGGGCTCGCAACAGGTTGCTTCTGGCGCGAACTATCCAGGGTTATAAGAGTATTTAATATAAAAATATGGATGTTAATTCAAAAAGAACTATGTAAAACGTTTTTCATTATGCTTTATATGTTTCAGAATATTCATAAAAATAAACCTTGGTGAAATAATCCTTCAATCATCCGTGCTTTTTGAAATGTCATAAAACTATTTCACATGGAATAAAGCGCAGCAGAAATACATTATTTACAACTTCCCCAAATAACAGTGATGAATTTTTTATCTTCCTACAAATTTTCTCTTCGTCTGAGTTTCGTTTTTTGTCTAAAAGAGTAGTATTTTAGTTTTAAGACGATATGGTACTCTAAAAATCATCAACCTGTTGGAATTCTTTATTGTCTTATTTGATACCCGAATCTTTATAAATATACTTGCAAAATTTCAAAGCTTTACCTGCATTTTTATCAAGTTATGGAGCAATATTTGATCCTGAATAGCAACTACCACGTCTACATTTCAGATTATCTGCTAGAAAAAACCCTGATAAAGAATGAATTAATTATTTTTCTATTGCGCATCAATGAGATTGACATTATATATGCAGTAACAAATCATTTCAAGAAAGAATTGTGCAATTCCTGCAAAAATTCCAGTTTGTGAATTATTTACTGAAGAGCACAACGCACTAGTTTTAGCACTTTGACTAGCCAGAAAACTTTGTTTAAACCTGCAATCTTGGTTACTAAGACCAACAGCTTGCTATTGTACTACTGCGGCTAACTTTTCTTACTTTCTTGCGGGTTATGGTTAGGATTATAACAATCTGTATATATTTATTAATTACACACACACGCATATATGTATTTATATCGTTTTCTCTGTATGCAATTTTTAGGTAAGTTACCTTTTTCTCATAATGGATTTAGATTTCCTACCCATTAATTTCAATAGGATTTTGCTCAGTATTATTAACAGAAAGGGGGAAGGAAGGCTGGCCACAAAACATGTTCAACCCCACTTATATGTAAAAAAAAATTTATATATAATCGATCCTAAGTCAACAATGTTGATAATACTGTGGCATCCATTATTTTATATTTTTTTATATTTAACTCTAATATTTTAAATTTCATATTTCCCTTTAAATTATGTTGTCTGGTTATCCTGCAGTTTTCAATTTTTTTCAGTTTTAATCATGTTTATCCATCTCTCTCTTGTAGAAAATTTTTGATTATATGCATATATATATATATATATATATATATATATATATATATACACACACACATATATATGCATATAATAAAAAAAATATATATATAATAAAATAATATATATTTATATATATATATATAAAATTCATAGATATAATGATACTAAATAGTTATAAACCTAAAATAAGTCAAGATATTAAAAAGTATATTAGACACAGTACTACTATAGCAAAATCCTGGCCTTAGGAGCCAGGACTGCAGGTTTAAACAAAGTTTTGAGGCTAGCTAAACTTCAGCTTTGTTTTCTAATACACTGGGCAGTAAGGAATATCAAGAGAAGTTTACCTATTTCAAATAAATCCAAAATCTGTTAATATAACACAATAAAATTATAGCCTATAATAATTATTAGTATATGTTAAAATCATTGCTATAAATAATTAGATGAAAAAAGTTACTACGTGAGTACATCAATAAACCTTTTTTCCGCGCGATAGAAAGGAGTATATCCGTAACGCATAAAATTAGTAAATTATGATAAAATAATATTAAGTCTATACATTTATATGCGTTTAAAAGCTCTTAATATTTTTTTTAAATTTATAGAAAATAAAAGTACAACCCAGACATATACAAATAATTTTAAATAAAATATATTATTATTAATTTATTTATCATGTGGTGCCATCTATCGATTAATTGTACAAAGAATTAAAAATGCTATTGTTATTACATATTGTCATTTCACTCAGAACTAATAGTAATATATCTGCAGGTAAAAAATTAGCAGTGTATCCATGTTCCATACAGTGCTCAATAATGTTGGTAAAATTTAAGTATATATTTTATTTATCACTAACTAATACATTATTACGATAAATATAATTAAAAAAATAATATTTCAATATATAGATATTGATAAATTCGAATTCCAGTGTGGCACTTTAAGCATGCTAAAATTAAAATCATCTCCTTTATCATAAATGTTATTATGTAATTTATATTTCTTAATATACAATGATGCATCCAAGTAATTAGTTCTAATTGGATTACTATCAATTTTAACTAGGTTTAAGTAATCCGGATAAAAAGTAATATTGAGGTTAACATTATTATTTTTACCAAAAATAATTAAATCCTCTATATATCTAAAAATGTAATAATCATTATTAATATAATATTTATATTTATTAAAGCGTAAATATAAATTAGCCAAACTATTTCCAGCAGGGCCACCTTGAGTCATTCCCTTAGTTTTTTAAAAACAAGAGCCATTAAAATTAATGTATAGTTTCCTTTTAAAATTAAATCTATGAGAGTTTTAAATTTATGGAAATAATAGTAAAATTATAGTCACTGTGATTATTTAAAATACCTTAATAATACCAATGATATGATAGGAATTGAAAAGATCTTCAAAATTTTTCTTTGAACTGAAAAAATATTTTCATTTTTTAAAAATCTATATCTTTACTATTTTTAAATATAGCTTTATTATATTGCTTATTCATTAATTTTAGTGTAATATTATACAACATTCAACCTGCACTAAAACCACTTGTTACCATTCTAAGTGTAACAGAATTTTTATGGTATTTAGGCATTAAAATATATATGGAAACTTAATCTTAGGGATGCAAACATCCAATTTTCTATATATAGCAATAATTCGATTATTGATTTCTTATATGACAGGTCCAATCCTTTAAAATATTCATTATTTAAAAAGTATTCATTAATCGAATTATTATAAAAATATTTACAAATTACAGCATAATTTCTGGGCACTTTGTCTATGTAAACAATAACAAAATTATTTGTAATTCATAAATCATCTTCTTCACACCTTTATAAGCAAGTTCAGATTTAGAATATTAATTAAATTTCATCAATACTTTTAACGTATTGAACTTATATTCATCAAATTCCTCTAAAGGCAAACCTATTTAACAGCTGATTTTGTAACAAAATTATTTACATCTTTATTAATTTGTTTTAACAGTATTATTGTTAATAGAAATAGTTAATCTAAAACTAGAGCCTTTAATCATATCTTTTAAAATTTTGTCCTTGATTATATTGAAGTTGCCTGTGATTACATGTTTATGGTAACTATCAATAAATTCACGAGAGCTCTTACATTTACAATCATGTATGTCAAGAGAAGGTGAACTATTATTGTAATAAAAGACAAATGTCTTTTAATTACATTATAAAAATTAACTTTTTAAATGTTTTATTCATATATATATATATATATTATATTTTTTATATATATTATATATATATATATATATATATATATATATACTAGCTGTTACCCGCCCGCTTCGCTGGGTATTTCATGATGTATTATAAATTTTTACTGCTTATATATACGTATAAATTATTGATATCTAAGTCCTAGCATTAAGAATTCGATTGTATTGAAAAAATATACTTAGACCTGTAACTGTCACCTCTCGATAAATAAAAAGGGCTGAACTCATCTAATTTGTATTTTCTAAAAATCTCTAAAATTGAAGTATAGAATGATGTTTGCTCTTTCATAACCCAAAAACCAAGTGGATTCCCGCAAAACCAATTTTCCTGGTGGATCTTTACTCCGTAAATTCAACATGCAAGCCAAATTTCAAGTCTAAATCAAACAGAAAAAAACAAAAGTTTTACTATGAATATCCCCGTAATCCCGTGTGTGTTGAGAGCCGTTTTCCAAAATAACCTCTCCTAGCGGATTTCAATTCAACAAAAGAAAACAATGCAAACCAAATTTCATTATTATAGTCCTTGTAGCTCGAAAAAAGGATTTTTTTTGTGTCAATACGTCCCAGTAACCCCTGCTCCCTCCGCAGAACTTGATTTACTTAAAATACATTCTTAGTGCATCCCTATTCCAGAAAAGAAACATGCTTAAAAATTTTCAAGTATATGGGTCTAACAATTAAAAACAGGAATTTTTTTCTGTAACTCCTCTTGACTCCTCGCAACCAACCTTAGGGGTCAATTTTCGTTTAACTCTTTGTTAGAGGAATTATATTTCATGAAAGGAACATGCCGACCAATTTTCAAGCAGGATGATCAAATAGTTTAAAAATGGAAATATTTATCGATTACGCCTCTTAATCTAACGAAATTAAACTTGGTAGTTGATATTCGCAAAACCCATTTTGTAGCGGTTCTCTACGAAAGGAAATGCTTATCAAATTTCAAGACTGTACGTCTAATAGTTAAAAAATCGGAATATATAACGCCCCTTAAACCCCACCCCCGCAACACCCTAGGGGTCAATTTTTTAAAAACCCATTTTGTAGCGGATATTTACTCCATGAAAGAAACATACTTACCAATTTTCAAGCAGGTAGGTGAAGTAGTTTAAAAACGGATATATTTATCTATTACGCCCCTTAATACCCCGCAACGCCACTTAGAAGTCTGTTTTCACAAAACCTTCTTATAGCTGATCTCTACTCTATGAAAGAAATCTATTTATCAAATATAAAGACTGTGCGTCTAATAGTTAAAAAATGGAAATAATTATCTATAACGCCCCCTAAGCCCCTGCAACGCCACTTGGGGGTCGATTTTCACCAAACTCATTTTGTAGCGGATCTCTACTGTATGAAAGGAATCTGCTAACCCAATTTCAAAATTGTACATTGAGTAGTTTAAACATGGAAACAATTATTTATAACGCCCCTTAACCCCCGTAACGACCCTTGCATTTCGTATTTTCAGAAAATCCGTTCTTAGCTGATGTCTACTCTATGAAAGGAACATGTCTACCAAATTTTCAAGTATGTAGGTTGAATAGTTCCAGAGATATCTTGATTAGACAGTCAGTCAGTCAGTGAGTGAGTCGCTTTTCTCCTTTATATATATAGATATGTTGTTGCTGCTGCAGAGTTAATTCATTTTAAAGTCTTTATATCCTCTAAAATTATAAGAAGTTAAAGTTCAAAATGTTATTACACACACACACAGAAATAACTTTGAAATAAAATAATAAAATGTAAAAACCTTTCCATCTACATGAAGGGAAAAAAAAGCCAGAAAATAGATTTAAGTCAGTTAATCAAAAATTTAAGTTACATTTAATCAGTGTCCAAAAAGTTTAATTGAATAAGTTATCTAGAATTTTATCTTCTCCTTAATTTTAGACAGCCAGATTTATATTTTAAATTGTTATTTTGATAATGTTTAGTTGTAGATTCGAATACCTGCCCACAAAAATCCTTTTTATGCAGCTGGTAAGTATACAAGTAAAAGGCGAAAGTTTTGAGAAATCTATTAATTAAGGTGTCATGACAATAGGGTCACAAAGAAGCATGGCCATAGTTTCAAATCAACTATAATTGATTAAATTTTAAGTATGAATTAAAAAATAGTTTCCAAAGAAATTTTTAAGAAATAAAATACTAAATAACCCAATCCACAATTGAGTAAATATTATTGTTCATCAATATGAAAAAGAATTCAGCAAAGCGTTTGACTTATCAATATGTAATATAAAACCTTGCAGTTGCTAAGGATTCAAAATTTCTTGAGATATTTGATTTTATTTTGAGATAAATGATTAAACTCACAAAAGTTTGATTAAAAAATTTTAAGTAAATTTAATTTATAGTTCAATCCAAAAATGGATATAATTAGCTGGATTTATTTCTAAATCGATAAATAATGTAGCAAATTAAAATAATTTTGTATAAAAAACTGAGAGATATGAAAAAACTGTAAATAAATCAGATGGTTTTTTAAAAATATAGCTAGAGTTTAATAATAATTTAGCTACACTGCTGGCTACTGTAAATGCAACATCCTGAAGGAAGCACGCAAGTAACATGAAATTTACAACATGCGTTAGCGGAGGTAAGATATGCAAACTATTAGAATTTCAGCACAGACAGCGCATCACGCACGCCTGTGGCGCCACCTCAAAGCGCTATTTAAGGCTTGGAGATTTCGACAATAGTACGACAGACCGACGTGGTCGATCGCATCCACCTCAGTGCACCACTTCACGTGAGCACAGGCAAACTGTGCGCATGGCTGTGACGGATCGCTCAGTCACATCACGAACCATAGCACAGCACATTGAGTCGTAACGCATCCTTCAGTGTCTGCGCGTACCATTCGACGCCGTTTACAGCAGAGTGGTCTGCCCGCATAAAGTCCATTGCTTGGTCTACCCTTAAAACCACAGACGTCTCCGCCGCCAATGGTGCGATGAAAAAAGGATGTGGTTTTCATAATGGAATGAAGTTGTCTTTACTGACGAGTCACGCAACTGTCTGCAACACCACGATGGTCGGTTTCGAATCTGGAGACACCGTGAAGAGAGGATGCTGAACAGCGCGTTATGCACTACTGCACTGGTCCTGCACCGGATATTATGGTATGGGCGCGGTATTGAATATCACTCTCGCACTCCTCTAGTACGCATTGCCTGTATTTTAAACAGCCAGCGATACATCTCCGAGGTGCTGGTGCCAGTTGTCCTTCCTTACCTTCAGGGCTTGGCCACAACCATATTTCAAACAGGATAATGCGCAACCACACGAGGCACGCATTGTCCAAAGATTCTTCGTCAATCACCAGATTGAATTACTTTCCTGGCCGGCTCGCTTTCCGGATCTTTCGCCAATAGAAAACATGTGGTCCATGGTTGCTCAACGATTGACCCAGATTACACCCCCAGCTGCCCCACCAGATCAACTTTGTCAACGTGTAGAAGCTGCTTGGTCTTCTGTACCTCAGGAACACATCCAAAGTCTCTTTGAGTCAATGCCGAGGCGTGTGGCAGCGGTGATCTCCTACAATTGTGGCTCATCTGGCTACTGACTCTAGCAGTAACCACACTTCTCAGAAGTCTATAAATTTATTCATTTGATACTTGATCAACATGTTATCTACAAAATAAATTTTTTTGTGCTATCTCTTGTCTTTCTTGGTCTTGCATTTACGGGTGCCACCAGTGTATTTACCCAAAAAATAATATTTATAAATGTTAACAGAAATACTTAATTTATATGTTTTAGGAAACTTAATTCATTTATGTAATTCAATCACGGTTATCAGAAAAGCTAAATAATAACTTCCGTTCGTGTAATGTTTAAATGTTTTCAAGCGACTTTTCTTTAAAGAGTGTTTTTGAAAAAATAAAAGAATTACTGTTTATATGTAGTTTCAACAGTAAGAATCTTATCAGGAAACTGCGTGTTACAAAACATGTGTTTATGAAATAGCATATAAAATAGTAATATAAATATTTTTTGTCTAAAAATAAAATTAATATATTTTTTTAATTCGTGTATGTATATAATGTTAAATTTCAAAAAGAATATATTAATGCTTTTCGTTTTAAGAAATACGTTTTATATTTTGTCACAATTTTATTCATTCAAAGATTTTGAAGTACTTTTTTTATGTTTGTGGATGGGCAATACAAAAATTAAGATGTCCCCTAAACTAAAACGCCCTTTAATTTTTTATGTTTAAATTTTATTGCAAAAAGTCTATTTTTATGATCCATGTTGAAATGTAATTCCAATGCATGCGGAAATAATTCCGATCTATATACAAAAGACAAATACTTAATTTAAGTACAGATTTTTTATGTTCCAAACCAAATATAAAAATGTGAAGTGCATACTTAAGTCTTCATTACTGTTTTAATTTTTTCTACATACATGTAAGTCAACAACAAAAAAAAAGAGGGGCCATTCCTTAGTATAAAAAGAACTAATAAATTATCACCAAATAAAAAGACCAGAATATGAAAAGAGTAAGGATGAAAAACAAAAAAAAAATAAATAAATAAAAGGATGACATACTCTGGTGATCATCTCCAGAAGAGCGTGCCATGATGGGGTCGTATATTGCAGTTTTATTAGTTTCCTCCATTACAACAGCTCATAAATAGCAATAGAACGGCTGCTATTAGTAAGACAGCCAGAAAAAAATATCTGTTATCCGTACAAATGAAAAGTGTGTGCACTTTAAATCAAATTAAAATGCTAAGCTTCCGAATATATTTACATATAAGTACTTTGACTTTCCATTTCTTTGAAACTCAATAATTTAAAAAAGAAGTATTTTTACTAAAGATTTATTTTATTCATTTTGCTCTTGATAATAATTTACTTAATCAAAGATTTTAGGAAAAAACGTTTTCTTCATACATATATAAGGAATACAATTTTTTTTTCCTATGGCCATTGATTAATATGTATCGGGTAATCCTGAAATCAGAGAAAATTTAATAAACTACTAATTCACTAATGAATAAATGGCTGTGGATGGCGACAAATGAGTGAAAGAAATGCTTAAACAGTTTCTTAATTGATATTGGAAGATGCTGTCGGGTCATTCATATCAGATTTCTCAAAGAAGTGGATGTTACATAAAGCACAGCATCAGCTTCACAAAATAAATTCGCAAAAATGCTATCTTTGGCGGAGCAGTTTTAACCAATGTGCATGGTATGCAGGTGTTGCTGACAGCATTGACTGACAGTCGAATGCTAGTGACTAGTGTTGAATGACAGTCGAACACATAGTATAATTCACGTTGGTGATTTTTGCACACAGGGAACGCAGTGCTCAAAAAGTTTCACGACAGAAAGGTTTTTTTTGTGAAAACATCTGGAGATCACTAAGATTACACTAAACGATATTGGTACAAGCTGCAACATAATCATGAACTGAGATTTAATGACAAACTCTACTGTCAAATTGACTGTTCTCCTAATATATATTAGATGAATGAAGTACATTTCTCGCGCAGTTTGACAGTCTTACCCAAACTGTCAAGTGTGGAGCCTATAAAAATCAAATGCAATTGTTCAAGATCCCTTGCATTATCTAAAAATGATCGTGTGGTGCTACTTTATCACCTGCTTCCTATTCAGTTTTTTTTTCCCCAAAAAGTCGCAGGAACGTGTTTTAACCCTTTGAGGGGCACTCTTTGAAATTATAAAATATTTAAATAAAAAAGCTCTTAATGTAATTATGAGGGTCTAATAACACGAATTATGCGTTCCAGAAAAATTTTGAAGACCTATATTTTTGCGTGGGTAGTGTTGGCAAAATGACAACACTGCCCCATGAGAGCTCAAAATGTTATAAAAATGAATACACTTTCTCAAAATAATAAAAGCAAATGGAGTATTATAAATAATAAAGGTTATAAATAATATAATATGAGCATAACATTCAAGAATTAATTATTTTCTAGTACATTTGTAATTTATTAAGTTGTTATAGTTAACATATATTTTAGGAATATTAAAAATCTAAAATTAATTATCTACTAAAAATGTCTAAATATTTATGTATAAAAAGCTAAAATTTCAAAGTAAAAAATTCTATAATATCTGAGTTATGACTGTAAAACTTCTTAAACTTTCAATATTGGCGACCCCATTTTCAATCATAATTGACATCGTAGCCCCTCCTCCTACACAATGACAATGTATTTAGTGCAATAATATTGTCTTTTAATACTAAAACTACAGTATGATCTTACATATATAATTGTAAACAGTACAAATTAACAATATAAGTATTGAAATTTGTATACAGTAGAACTTGTTTTTATGAGGTCTTTTTAATGTGATTTTATTTTTGTACGATTTTTTTGTGTGCAGTCTTTTGATATGTAGTATACGAGTTTCAGCGGCCTTGGCGCTAATGTAATGTTTTCTGTCAATGTACATATATAAACTTCAAAATGCTCTGTTCATTGATTATAATCAGTCTCTCGACAGTGCACGTTCAATTGCTTTTTCTCGACGTACTAGCAGCACGCACATGATTAAAGACGAAAGTTTCAATGACAGTGACATTATCAATAATCTGATAGATTAGGAAGAAGAATAAGAAGAACCAACTTCTTTGAGAGCAGATAAAACATATGCATGATCTAGCTTTTTAACAAATCTCAGAAAAGCATTTTCTTAAAATTGAACTAATTCCGGAAGGAGTTTGAAATTCCAAAAAGAGCTTCGATCATGCATTTGTATGGTTATCATTACCGTTCACAAGCAACTGAACAACCAACCGTCGTCACAAAACCATATCACTTACTGTATGGTAACAAAAAATAAATCTATCGAAATTGTATGTTCAAGTGACAAAAGCGAGATTTTGAACTAATTCATCACGGGAAGGTGCGTGCTTTGGATTACAATGAGTAGCAATGAATTATGTATATACATTTTGAAAATTTCTACATGTATGTGTTGAGAAATTAAATGTTTCTATGTGAAATTTATTTATATATTTTGTTTGGAACTACTTTCTCATAAATTTCGTAAATAATTTGACATATTTTTTGATTGCGACTTTTTTGCATGCGGTCCCTGTCTGTCAGTACAAAAAAATATGTAGTATGTCGACAAAGATTTCAGTTATATGTATGGATTATAATGAAATTATCGCATATTTTTTGCGTGGTTTTTTTTATATGCGGTCACTATCTAACACACATAAATAGGTTTCTACTGTATACTACTTTTAAGTAATAAATATCTTAAGTAACCTTTATTAGTAATTTTATTAGTATTATTTATTTATAACCACTTTTTTTTTGTTTTCTTTCAGTAAATATTTATATATTTTTTTTTAATATTTTTTTTTGAGTTTTTGATTTTCTTGTGCCCCCAAAAAGGATTTTCTCTTCCCCTTAGGTAGGTACTTCCCACATTTTTAAATGTGGTTGTTCATTCCTGTAAGAATACAATCGTTTAAATCAAAAGAATGAAATCCTAGAAATGAGACCAAAAAACACTTTTCTTCCCTTATCCTCAACATTATTCGAAAACCTCCCCACAGGAAAACATGGAACTGCTTACCCTAAGACATTCCTTCTTTGTCTTTTCTCCCTACGTAAGCAAAAGATTGGTCCCGTTAACCTACTTCTACATTCTTATTTTTAGCAAGTGGATATCACACTTAATGAACGCCTGGTTTCTAATTCTAGCAACACTTACCCTTACAGATCATACATTGAGACTCTTTACTGAATCATAGAATCGATAGTTAAAACTTCCCAACTGACATGTGAAATGTTTTATAAAGATAACGAAGAAGGGTTATATAAAGAAACGATCTGTTTTTTTTTAATCGAGTGCTTCTGTAGACATGTTTTGCCATTTACATTGTGATTCATTTCATCAAGAGAGATTATTAGTAAATTTAGTAGTTTTCAAGATCAAATTGATTCGAAGTAAGCCAGAATTTTGTCTTCATGAAAAAGAAAGGTATAAAGTTACTCTTGAGAAGATTATCTTAGAGTAAAAAAAAAGTACACATTAGCCCCTTAGTTGTAATGACCTTAGAAAAAGAATCTGCAAAATACCAATTAATCGAATTATATGTAAAGTATACTCCATCCCGCAAGAAAGTATGTCATTTGTACAAAATAAAATTTTTTTGGTCAAATGCCTAAGAGAAGTGTTGTGGGATGTTTGTGGATAATGATTCCTTTCCCGGCACATTCGAGAAATCTCCTTTCGATTTCAAGCATTACAACGTCAATTTCATCGGTGTGTATGTAGATGGTCGGTCAACCAACTACACAAAATCCAAGGGATTTGAATTTTGCCCAAGATAATTACATCAAGGGGTATCATAGTTTGTTCATTGGAACTAAGTTATTAGGTCAAGATCAAGGTTCTTTTATATCGAGTGAGGAGTATATAAATAAAAACACGTTATTTGCTTATAATTTTGTCCCCAATCTATGCAATGGAGATCACTTGAACTTGATCAGGCATAGTAATCTTAGAATAGAAATAAAATTTAGTAAGTACTGAATCAAACGATATGCATCCTAAATTTTTTCTGAATTCGATAACATAATAGAGATAAAAAAGGAGCGAAACATTTTACACGACTTTGGAAACTGATATGGATGGGAATCAGTTACAATTTATTCAATCCCAGGAATTTGTTATCGCACCTCTTTTTTCCGAGGAGTTTACGCATCATACACTATACCTATTTCCAAGAAAAAAATCTACAACAGTGGTGAACTTGAATGCCTCTTCTCAACACAGAACACACTGGCTGGCTTTCTATCATGAAAAAAACTGTATAGAGTTTTTCAACTCTTACGGATATAAACCGAAACATTATGGAGAGAGTTTTCGAGACTTTGTTTCAAAATTTTCTACATTCTCCTGGAATTCCATTTCATTTCCTGCTTCTAATATATGCGCAGCGTATTGTATATATTTCATTTTTAAGCAATTCCAAGGGAATTCTGTGTATTCAATTACAAACACTTTGTGACGGATCTATACGGTCTTCGACTAACCTCCTCTATTTTCTATAAAATAATTTATTTATTTCAACCAATCTTCACCGAAAGCCAAGCGTGATTTATGCAAATAAGATATATTACATAAGTTCAGGTTTCGCGAGTTAAAATAGTTAAGTAAAGTAAAGAGATAGAAGAGGGAAGTTAAATGAAGTAAAGATCGCGAGGACAGCACGCAATTGTTGACATTCATAGATAGCAGTTATGTGTGGAGCTACGCTAGGAGAAGTTGATTGAAGCTTGAAAAAATCAGTGTTACAGAGTGTGGATTCTTCAACTATTCCCCCAGCCAGTGAAAAGGCAGAAATCATCACGATGTAGCAGCCGATGTAAAAGATAAGATCAGTGATTTAATTTAAGATATTGTGAATATTAGTACGTGGCGTAGCTGTAATTGTGCGTGCTTAAGCTTTCCTAGATTCGGTTGATATTCTGTTATTCCACTAGTAGTAATTCCCCTTTTCGTACTCCACTTTATTTTGTTTCTCTTAAATTTGAACTGCGTGTTTATAACCATTGGTGTTAACTAGAATCAATAAATCTATTTGATTTGCAATTATGTCTTATAATCATTTAAGTCCGCCTACTCATCCAGTCATATTGGCAGATAGAAGGGTAGTGTAAGGGGTGGCATTGAGCCACGACAACTTTGCTTCACTGTCAAAAGAATGATTTTTGAATGTTTCAGTTTGAGTAAAAACGTTATGGTGTAAGAATGATTTTTAGACAATAAATTTTTTGAATCATATAATTATTGGTTTTTTTCTCTTATTTAGTATAAATATAATTTCTCCATCACGTTTTCTTTTAGTAATAATATTCATTTAAGATGATTGTGGCAAGATCCAAGGGTTGCCGAAAAACGCAATCTTAGTTTTTGACTGATTATTTTTTCCACTGATTTTTTATCCAAAGTTAAAGATTTTATCTTTAAAAACTTCCGTTATCTATTCTGAGTGCAAAGATCTCGAAAACGAATCGTCTTGTTTCCAAAGCGCCTAATTATAATTAGTTTAGCTTATTAAGTCAAAAAGTAGTTTTTTTTGTGTGAACTTGAAAAAATCAACAATATTTGCAGTAGAATTATGCCTTCTACCAAAATAATTATTGTATTAATTCAATCAAATTAAACTTAAACTTTTCACTAATTTTTCTAACAAGAGTAAAGTTTTATATTAGCGAGTTCTAAGTCTTATTAAATCAACCATCGAATAATGAAAATATATATTTATTCTTTGCTTTAAAAAATCGTGTTTTTGACTGCATTGTTCTTCTAGACTTATTTTTATTGGCTTTAAGCCAGACAAATTTGTAATTAATTTCAAATTATACAATATTTAAAATTTTGTGTTTTTAAGAAGATATCTCATGTTTTTTAAATTTTATTATCACAAAAAAAGTATTAATAAAATAAATAAATAATTTAAAATATATTTTACTCATCGTGAAAAAACTATTCTTGTGTATTTTAATATCTAAAAACAAGCTAATATATTTTTTAAGTTATTCTTGTGAGATGACTTTCTCAATAGTTGTACACTATACTTTTTAATTGTGTAGTTTCATTTATACCAATCATGAAACTTTCTTTTGCCTCGCCAATATGAATGTAGGACCTGATATTGTACCGCCTTCAAATTCTAAAGCTAGAGCTTTGTTTAAATCTTCAAATAGCTAATTACTTTCTGCAATAAGTTCTACGTGTTATTTAATTTTTTTATCTTAATGGTGCCTCTCCTCCCATATCCACTTTTTTCTAATAACAAAATATCGCGCACAGCTGGATATATGGCTTGCACATAGCTTAGGTAGGGATCCCAACTTATTATTTTCCCTAACTAATCCATTATATTAGCTCTAACACAATAACGCACATAACTATATACTTTTTAGTTGCCATACATTTAGTTTAGTCTCTACTGCTTTAATATCATTTTTTACTGAAAAAAAAGATTCATTAGTTCTTAAATTTCTTAAATTGAAAAACTTACTTACATTGAAACAAACGCTTATGTTTAAATATCATCAGTATTTAAGTGATGATTATCTCTCTCTCTCTCTCATTCAAACCTTAAGCTACAACGTAGTACTGCATTTAAAATTGATGAAACTTTATTTGTAAGCCGATTTTTTCAATAGAATCGTACTACTTAAGGATAAATATATCATTGCTACAAATTTTTCTGATACGCTTCATTTTTTTTCCTTCCCGAGAATTCCCTATAACAAGTATATTTTCCGGTATTTCAAAAAGTATGAAAATTCTGTTTTTCCTGGATCCTAGATTTTCAAGAAAGAAACACTTCTTGAATTTCGCTGATTGGAGTATGTTTATTTTCAAATACAATTCCAAACTTTAACCTAATCTGAGGGTTATCATAAATATATATTGAGAGATGTGAGTGAAATTTGGGATCTCTTATTTGGTTTGCCATTCTTTAGGTAGTCCAACAAACAAGAATTATTGTAGAAAGAGAGATAGTATTCCATTTGAGTGTAGAAATATTTTCCCTTTACAGTACAATAATACCTTGATTGCATTAAATCATCTGCATTATTATTTTGTTACTTTGTTATATTGCTCTTTCTTTCACAGAAAAATTGGTTTACTTTTAGTGAAATAATTATCTACAACTATCAATTTACTACTTTAATCTGTACTTCCCAAATTCTTCCATGATCAGCTAATTCTTTAGATTTTCATATTCACAGAGCACTGGGATTCTGATCAGTAGCCTCATTCAACAATACATGGATCGGCAATTTAAGTTCGATCTTTATAAAACCTGTAATGTGTCAAACTCCTGTAGTGGGATATCCATATTTAGCAGCATCATTGTATCCATACACTCCAATTATAGATCATGTTTTGTTGATTGTTTTGTTTTATGTAGAAAATTATCTGTATAAAAATATATCTAATACTTCCTTGATATTTTAATGTTTTCTTCCTTCTACAGGCTTTTAATCATCAAAAAGTATAATTACTACAACCAGAAGATTTTTTATACCATGTCATAGTTAAAAAATAATTTCTTAGAAAAGTGACTTCAACCGGATGTTTCATCAGTAATGTAAAGTCCTTTTTCCATGAAGGAATGTTTAATACTCAACGCCTACAGGTGTGCACTATACAAACCAAAAGGAACCAAATTAAAATTCACACAACAATGGTTTGTATTTAATATAAAGCTATGTACTGTCTGACTATTTAATCGAGCTCATACCTTTTTCACCTTAAATGGGAGCTTTCAAGTATCTCGTTTTTCTTCAGAAAAGTTTTCTAGAATTGTTTAACGCTGTTTACGCAAATGTTTAAGGCCGGATGTAGTTTCAATAAGATGAAGCTGCCTCCATCATGAAATTTCTGTATTTGATTTTTGAGAGTTTGGTTTTTAGACCCTATGTTTGACAAACGCTGCAGTATATCATTGTTAGTTGGACAAATTAATTTATATAGCGAATAAATACATAAAAAGTTATTTAACTGAATTCATATGTAAATTAATGCTATGGTTTGTGTGTGTGTGTAATAAGATGGATTTCCTTCCAAATACTGCTCGAAAAAATTGAATTCCTTTTGGATTTGTGAAATTAATTATGTATTTATGGAAATACATAATTAGAGAAATAAGTAAATAGAGCAATGTATAGAAATACATAAATTCTGCAATTACAGATTTTCAAAACTAAAAATATAGGACACAAAGAAGTTATCGAGTTTTCAAAACCCTATTCTTATTTGAACTAAATTCTAATTATGAAAAAGTTTGGGTTCTAATATAATTTTTTTCTCCGTCTCTCGAAAAGTGAATTTAAAAACTCAGCAGTATCTAGTTGAAGAATTTTCTTTGAAAAGCAGAAGTGTTCTTTATAGTAAACCCCAAGAGAATATCAAACGAACAAAACCAAAAGAGCCCTACTGTCGTGACTATTGAAGCAAGGAGTAGTACGAAACCTCACTATCCTTTGGGACTTTACTTTCTTAGAGGAAACTGTCTCTATAAAATGTTACATTCTTTTTTCTAGATGCCTCCAACCCTCAGATTTTTTTAGCTTTTTTTTTCGTTTCTTCACTTTCCACTGAATAAATCTGCTTCGAAACTTTACCAGATTCTCCAGGCCTTAAAATATCTGTTCAGTAGAACTTGAAACGTTTTTCATATAAGGGGTTTAACGATCAACAAAACATGACCATAAGATCAGTCTCAGAATTTTATCGCATAATAAATGTTCAATAGAAAAGAAGGATTGATTCAACTTTGCTTTGAAAATCCTTAACCCTTGTAACTTAATTTTGTTCCGCTACAAAGAGCTTTTAACATTTGATGAGGAAAACATTATTCTTTGATTTATAGGAAAATGTTTCTTATATTAAGAGAATTGGAAATACCCTTGACTTTTAGAAGATATATTTTAATTAAAAATAATTAAATTTTCATGAAATTAAGAATTTACGGGGTTTTTAAGTATCTCAGTAGCATTACGATGGAATATTTAATTTAATATATGTTACGATTAGATTGCATTTCGTTCGATAAAGCAAAAAATAATGCTTTGGATAAAAATTAGTTAAATAAGCCGTCAAATTGGTCGTTATTTACTTGGTTTAATTGAATAAGTTTAAAATTAAAATTTGAGCAAAATCGCCCCTTACAAGAAATAATAACCTGCTATTATAAATTTAAAAGTTTTATCAAGATGTAAAACAATACTTTTGAAGTAAATTGAAAGAGAGGAATCAGAATGCTTTTGCCACATTTTGGCCTAATATTATTAAAAGCAAACTCTTGACTAGAATTTATACCCTGGTTTCCTTTGGATTTCACATTGTTTATTTATTTATTTTTATTTATTTATTTTATTTTTTGGATTTCAGAGAAAGATAATGATTTATTCCGACATTCTGTTTACTTTAAAAAATAAGATTCAATGAAATGCGGAATAAGATTTCTAAACCTGATTACTATTCATTATTTAAAAATGGCAGACATTCTTAAAAACACTGGTGGTCATTTTTATATTTAACACTTCATTGCTCTTGTTAAAAAGACTATTAAAATTTCGTCTTCATATTCCTTGCAAATTTATATCACTTTTACTTTTTTTGTGTGTGTGAGTTTACTTTTAATACATATATACCCGAGAAAAAAGACTATCCAAGATTGGACTTTAATTATCAAACGTTCAGTTTGCAAAACAAAGCAGAATTTAATAGAAAAAAAATTGATTGTTGAATTTATTTGGACATAATCAAGAGATAAAAATAGAAATTCATCACATTAGGTGATCTGTGAGAAATTAGGGTTGATGAAATAAATATAATTATATATATGATATAAACTTTAACGTAAACGAATATGAGGATTCAAAAGCCCATTTAGTTTTTATTTATTTTAAAATTACTCTCATATATTGTACATATTTCTTGAGTACAACCGTATATGTATATATTTTACAATATAATTGGTTCAAAAATGAAGTCTTATATAAATCGTTTCATTTTTTTTATTCAATTCTATTTAAAATTTCTGATTTTAAATAGAAAATGATGCAGATGTAAGGAACAGCCTTTTAATCATATGTATTACATTTTTCTCGGTAATCTTAAAAAAGTATATTTTTTCAAGGATAAATTAAGATAACAACAGAAAGTAAGCTTTTACTTTTAAAAATTTTATTATTATTTTTTCTTGGTGCTAAGATTTTACAACAACTTATTAGCAGCAAATTGTTCTCTGTTCTAAACAACGAAATTCGCACTGTACGTTGTTATTATTTTGCTGGGAAGTTCCTATTTTGTGATCTGTAAACACCTATCGATACATATTGATAGTTTTTTTTTCAGATCTATTTTTTCGATAGCTAGCCAGAATCTCCAAAATATCGAAGCAATCCACTAATCTGCTCTTAATCCGAAAAACGGATTTCATGTTTGACAGGAAATTTGCATAAGATTCTGAATTTAGGGATATATATATATATTATAGTACTTTTAATAAGTATGTAAGTATATTAAATAAGTCAAAATTACAAGATTAGCATTTTGTAAAGTACATTTCGAATAAAGTTTATCAATACAACAGTCTTTGATTTAACTATTTTTGCCGATCTTTTTAAGCTTCCGACTTTTGAATTTTTCAACTATTTTAAGGAAATGCGGAAGAAGAATCTTGTGTGATTTAGACGAACTGTGAAGGAAGTAAATTACATTTAAAACTAAGTTACACTTTGAAATTTATAAAGAATTATCAAAATTTTCTAGTAATTTTTTTAAAGAATTTAAAAATAGAGTATACGATAAGAGAGAAAGAGAGTCTTTTATAAGATTTATAATGTAGTGGATAAAAATTATAATTCAAGAGAAAATACCTGGAAGTAACATATTCTTATAGTTCCTCACTTATTTTCATAATAAGCCATGAAACACAGAATAAAGACATGATTAAATATATAAAAGCAAAGTATCCACGATGAAAAGAGTTATTAATGGAATTAATTTTTTTTTTCATTTAAAAAGGTTTACATTAGTTTGTATTAATATCTCGGCAACATTAAATTTAATTTTTCAAGCTGTGAATAATATTATGCTCTTATATCACTTTGTTTGAAGTTACCATATAATTGAAAGATAAATTAATATTATAACCCTATGTATGTAGTATCCTATGTTTTTCTTTTATTCATATGAGGATATTATAAATATTTACAACATATTATATAACTTTTAAAACTAGCTTTTATTTTAGACTTCATTTCTATACGTATGAATACAAATTTCAAAAATACAGATGCATTAATTATGATGCCATAAACATCTATAGTTCAAATATTTTTTTGAAAATTAAACAGTATTTTTATTAATTTTATTTATTTTTTTTAATGGAAATGCCAAATTAATTTTCTTTTGAGCCCTTTTTTAATTAGAAATATTTTTTTTCAATGCGATTTTCATCAGTGAACTTTTAAAGTTTTTCTTGGGGAGGGGGCTGAACATGTGAGAGTTTCTCATTTTAATTTATTTATTTAAATTGAAACTGATTTTTTATTTTTGAAATTCGGTTAAATTATTTTTGAAGAAGATATTTGGTCCAATAATCTATTGCGAAAAACTAAAGCCTTATGTATCATAAAAATCATATTATCTGATTAAGTTTAATGTTTCAGAAATACATTTTGAATAATTTCGATTCATTCTAGAAAGTAAGGAATATATAAGTTTCTGTTCATGTTCAACCCTAAGGGGGTGTGTGTGTGTTTTTTGTTTGGATATGATTTCAATAACATCCCTCTGAAAGTTACTCGAAAACTATTGAAGATAGACTTTATAATATAGTTAAGTAGCTCGGGGTACGGGTATTTTATGCTATAAGTCTCAAACAGCAAGACAGTTCTTCAAGGGCGGTAAAAATTTATTGTACAAAAACAATCCTTGAAATACAGGATACTGCACTAAAATTCGCTTAATAAATTCTATTAGGTTTTCCCACCTTCCACAGCACTCAGACACAAATATCAGTGTCTAAAATACAAGTCTGTTAAAGATTATCCACAGGCACCGGCACATCATATTTATCAGCCGAAGTAATAACTAATCGCTGTTCGCCTTTTCAACAGTTAACAGAATACTAACATAGTTTCAGTGCTCGCCTCCCTATTTATAGGCCGCAAGGATCTTTGAAGAAAGATCCGCTTACGTCATAGATTAGGACATTAATATATTTCTCCAGTAACTTCCAAAAGAATTCATATTGTTATGAATTTTGTATAAAATAAAGTAAACAATCTGTATTTGGATGTGCAATGCATTTATATTACTCTATGATGTACTTATTTTAGGTTTAAAATGTGTTATATTAACAAGCAACACCGTCTCTTCTGTTATAATGGCGATTCAGTTGGAACTTGGCGAAATATTGGTGATAGAACCAAGTTGGCATCATTTTTGGCAACCAAGTTGGATACTTTGGCGACCGTGTTGGCGGAATTGGGGGACCCTCTTAATTCTTCTAGAAATTAGTGTAGAAATCCTAGAATTTCATGATCAACGAGGCAAGCGGATTTTTCTCAAAGTTTCCATCCGGTCTATAAATAGAGCGATCTCGCTGAAACGAATCAGTCTGGTTTTGACTAGCGATTAGTAAACTTGCCTTGACCGTGATTAGCTCGGCAGTGCTCGTGAATAATATTTTACATACGCGTATTTTAGACATTGATAATTGTGTTTGAGTGCTGTTGAAGGTGTGAAGACCTACTGAAGTTTATTCTGTTGATTTTGCTGTTGAATCCTGTATTTTTAAGGATTGATTTTCGACAATAAATCCTCTTTGCTCTTAAAGGACTGTCTTGTTGTTTGCGACTGATTTGTACAAAATCCTCGAACCCCGATCAACGTAACAATATGTTCGCAAATGCGCCAAAAATGATTACGAACAATGTCACCAATATAGTCACTAAGTCGCTACCATGGTCACCAAATAATGTCAACTTGTTTCTATCACCAACATTTCGCCAAGTTTCCTTCGAATCGCCATTATTATGTAAAGAACGCCGATGCTAGCAAATATTACAATTTTAACATAAAATAAGTACAACAGAAAGTAATATAACGTATTAAAAACACCCAGATATAACATAATTACACTATTTTAAGCGTTCATTAAACAAAATTCACGACAATATTGAAGACTCAAGAGTGAATATCTGCAGATTCATATTAATGCTTCCACCCAAGGATTGTGTAATTTCTATTTCCTTTCGAAATAAGGAATTTCCTCGACATATAACATTACTCTTTCTTTTCCAAATTTTCAAAAGGTCTGAGTATCGAAAAGAAATTTCCAGATGAGTATGTAGGGAAAGTTACTCAGCGAGCAGTCATTAATCTTTTCTTCGGGTGGGCACTTAATTAGGTTCTAGACATTTTCCTATAATCTATCAATTTTTAGGGGAAACATGGACTTCTTAATAACTCATATTGTGTGAAAATGCCAGTTTGTAATAATTTTGTTGGAAGAGGAAAGAAAAAGACGTTTAACACCTGTCTCTATGCTATTTTTTCGTAAAGTTTTCTTAGGAAAAAAAAATGTCTGAACTTAATTTTTATAAATTCTCATTTTTTAACGTACTTTAATATGGAGCAAAACAAGAAAACTACTTTGCACAAACTTGGGACAAAGAATTTAAAATTTTTCAATTAGCCATATTAATATTTTTAAATTAATGTTGTATACGTTGAGAAGAATTTATTCTAAGCTGTTACTTTAAATATTGCTATTAATGCATACTGTAAGAAGTAAAGTATTTATTTTATAAAAGAGGTATTTAAAACTGCGTAGAGAATACTTAAAATTTCTATTGGAAACTGTTCTATTCCTTTTAGATCAGAGAAACTTTTGAAGACCCGTCATATAACAGAACTGATATACATTAAATGTGCCAAAGTTTCATACCATTGCCTCAGTGTGATGTATAAAAAAATGTGGAGTGTGGTATACACGTAGTTTCATCCTTCTCACTTGACCATGACTGAAAGTTAAGAGATCCAGCACCGATAACTTTCATGTTTCTTCTATGGACTATGTCAATGATCAACGATGAAGATATTTTTTTCTAAATTTGAACCTTTCATCACACACACACATAAGAACCAATCTTAAACGCAAGAGTTGAAGGCAATCTTACAATACTTAAAAAACAATTAAAAAGCTACTTATTTCAATATTATATATAGTTCTATATTTAAGAGGACATTTAGATTCTATACGTGCTCACTAACATAATTAATTAAATCGCTCTTTTCACAAATAGTTACAAAAGGGTGTTTCAACAAGTTCCTTTGTATGGTGTTGTTGATTACGGTGTTTTCATGATTATATTTTTGTTTCCGATTTTTAAAGATTTTGCTAATTTTTTTTATTTGTTTGAAATTTTTACTTTTCCTTAATAATATTGTCGTCAATATTATTACCTCTTCCTCGGATATAGTTGTTTCAAATTCATTACCCTGATTAACTCCAAAACTCTCATCATTCAGGTATCTGACAAATTTGTCTTATTCAATATTATCGTTAACTACATTCGATATTTTCATAGAAGTATTCCCCATTTTATTATTATTTAAGTACATTGTATCTACAAATTAGTTGGGAAATTTGTAGAATAAGAAATTTTGAAATATTAAAAGAAATTAACCCGTTTAAAGTCAGAGTAGTCGGACAAATTATAAGTTTTTTCTTACAGGGCGTTAGGTATCATAATGTAAAAAGTTATAGGGGTCGGAAAATCATCACACCATCCCTAGAACATGGAATGAATAGTACCAAGGTAATCGTATTTTGTGTAGTGAGTTCCTTGAATGTTTTCTGCCTATTTTTCTTCGCCGAAAAATCTGTTAGGGGAATTATTTATTTACACATAACAGAGTTTATTTATGCTAATCAAGGAACAAATGCTAAGAAGTAAAATTTTTCAACAGGTAGAATGCCTTGCCACTACCACAACTATGTTGCATTTTACCTTAATGCTGAGGTACTCTCTCTAGTTTGGATTGGTCATAAAAGTTTTATTTAGTGATTTACGATCACCACTGGATTTAAGTCTATGGAGTTTTGTAAAGGATCAAATGTACACACCGTCATTTTCTACATTCGTTACGGAACTAAAATAAGAATCTACGCTGAAAATAATTTGATCGAATGAAGCATGCAGAAAAACCTGTAGGAATATTTGATTTATCGATGGGACACATGTTATAGCAAAGAAAGGACCCCACATCAAATATTTGAGATAATGGTGACCTTGAACTATTTCTCTATCTCGCAACAATATGTATTTGAATTTTTTTCCGTAATTGTGCTTGCAATAAATCATTCTTTTTGGCCATATAATTTGTGGGCACGCAGTACATTTTTCGCTTTTAGAGAAATCGTTTTTAACTCTACTCCCATAAAAGACAATAATCCTTGTTGTTACAGATTATAAGGGCGCGTGGAACTTATTTCATGATATGAAATTCATATAAATCTCGGAAGTAACTTCGTAACTTTCATAATGTGAAGTGAAAGTACAATAAATGAATTCTGGTAGTAATTGAGATTTGATCTGCAAAGTCTGTTTTAATAGAAAAAAGTATCGTAATTTTAAATAAATGAATTATATTAATTGAATTACATTTTTCTCTTTATATAACTGATATCAAATACTTTTTTTCAACTTCCAAGATTATTCTGTTCATGATGGCTTGGTTCAAAAATTTCTCAACCTACAATTATTTCCCTTCTTCACTATTTCTGAGCACTATATGTTGGCTTTCTATATTCTATCAAAATAACTTGACAAAAATCTTTTGTGTTTCTCAGACGAGAGGAGTATCAAATTTCCTCTTTCTCTCTCTCTTACTCTCTGAACTGCAAAGATCCCCGTTGTTCAACCAATTAATGACATGTTATTGCGTTACCATCGTCTGATGACACCTGAAAATGTTAACCATTGGAAAAAGTAAAAAGAGAAGGCAGCCTTACGAAGCTTTTGTTCTTAAAAAAGCAGATTATGCTTAGAACTAGCCTTCTACAGATTAATTTAAAAATTTAATATGTCACTTAAATTTTTCTTTTGACTTTTTCTATTTATTTCCTAAAAAACATGTTCTTTATCACAAATTTGAAACATCGACCATTAACGTTCAATAAACAGCAAAAAAGTTATTCTAAAGCTGGAGAATGTATTATTATATTTTCTGAATCTTATTTAAGTGTCATGTTTACTTATAGTTTTAAATTTATTTATATCTCAAGCCAATTGATTTATACAATTTATCTTAAAAATTTGAGATAAAACTACTTCCATTGATACATTTTGTGAATAATTATGTGTACACAATTCAAAATATCTAATATTATCAAGATTTATAAACATCTGGAAACTGATCATTAAAGAAATTTGTAAAATATGTTTCTCCTTTCCTACCTTGCATTGCGCCCGAAGGCGATGCGTAAGGAATGCATTTTGTTCCTAATTGGATAAATAAAATTATTATCAAATGCTAGATAATCCAAATGTTTCTGAATGAAAGCTGAGAAATCTTATATTGTACACTTATTTTTCATAAGTATGTAAAAGGAAAAACTTTTGTTAAAATATTTACATGCCTCACGAAATATTGAGGTAAAAAACAGAAAACCGAATTTTAAACATAATAATGGAAAATGTTCTTACAGATAAATATCTGAAATGAGCTCACATGTATAAAATATGTAATTCATATTTTCATCGAATTTATAGACTTAGGATTACTAATATAAAGGCACTATATGGTTAATAATAAAACCCTGATAGTCACAATGAAAGTAATTATCAAAAGAAATTTAAGTGATAAGTTATCTATAGATAGTTTTCTTATTCTTATTTTATTTGATTAATGAATTGGAATGGTTAATTGATTTGATTTTACATGAAAACTATCAATTATATATTATAAGTTTTCACACAATAAAACAAAGTCATTTATTTATCAATAAATATAATTTAAATTTTAAATTTACAAATATTTTCAAATTCGTTTTCCTTTCATTAGAGAATTTTCCTATATATATATATATATATATATATATGCTAATTAAATTAAAAATATTATATTCTATTTAAAATTGATTGTATATGTCTGGGTAGTACTTTTATTTTCTATATATTTTAAAACAATATTTAGAGTTTTTAAATGTGTGTATATATATAGTAGACAATGTTGTTTCATCAAAACTTACTAATTTTATGAGCTACTGATATTCACATTTCTGTTGACAGGGAAAATGGTTTTTGCTGTACGCACGAGCTAAGTCTTTATCTAATTCTTTTTGCTTCGTTTTTAAAATATTCTAGTAATTATTATAGGGTATAATATTATCTTTTTATATTAATAGATTATGGTTTTATTTGTAATATTATTTAAACTTCTCTTGACATTTATTACTTTCCTTACGGCCCAGAGTATTGGCAAATACAGGTGAAGGTTGGCTGGCCTCAAAACGTTGTTTAAACCTGCAATCCTGGTTCCTAAGGCCAGAAGTTTGCTTTTTACTGTGGCTAAGACTTTATACTATATACTATCATGACTATAGTTATCTTATGTTAATATCTATTTTGTGTGTATATATCTATATATGTATATATAAATGTATATATATATATGCATGTATATATATATATATGTATATGTATATATATATATCAACAAAGGCAAAATTGGTCAATTGAAAACTAGAGAAAAAAACCTGAACCGATGAATCTCAAACCTATCATGTAGATGCCAGTATGAGAATATGACAAAAACTTTTCTTTCTTTGGGTAAGGATGTGTTTCATTTATCTATCCGCGAAACATTTTTGCCAGGAATGAAAGCTTAGTATTGCGTGGCTTATTGTATGACTCTGTTGAAGGATATTGAGCGTATAATTATATGGTTTTGTTGATTTACATATTGAGAAGAACATAAAAATATTCGAATAAAATCAATTTTTTGTGCAATATTTTTGCTCAAATTTAAAGTCCGAATATGAGATTATTATCCAGCGTAAAAAAGTACTTTATGTCACTTATAGTTATTTTATAATATATGTCCCCAAGCATCTATGTATACAAGAATACTTTACTTTTACAGAACATATGCTACTGAAATATTGCGATAAAAGAATAATACAAACAAAATTAATAAAAATTTTGAAATCAGACTCCTAATATTTTTCTTATTAATAAATTCGATTCATTTTGAAAATGAAACAATAATAATATTAATATATATTTGATTAATGATGCTTCTTAAAAAAAGATAATGGAAAATCATGATTTCATTAAAATCTGGGCTATTCGATGAAAAACGTGCTTTAATGAAATTTCACCGCCTTATAAAGATTTAAGTATCCTTCAAAGACCTAGGGCATTCTTTGCAAGCGACGAGATTTTCTTTTCTTTCTTTTTTTTCTTTCTACTTTTATGTCTTCAATTTAAAATAAGTTTTTTTTTTCTTCAGAGTTTCGTTAAGCCAGGTAATTGTGTTTTTCTTTCTCTTTTTACTGCTTTTTGCCCTCCGAAGTAAAATGTTCTTACTTTTTTATGTTTTTTAAAAACATAGCCAGTTAATTTTTAGTTGTTGTCGAAGCATCACATTACTTTTGCGATTGAAGAATATTTAATGCTCTAATTTTATTGAAAGAGAATATTTAAATTTACATTCTTAAGTGTAGAGAAAATATTAAATTAAGTTTTTATTTATTATGTCAATACAGAAGACATTTTTAACATATCCTCTTCTTTTGACGGTATTTTATCTAGAAAAAAGTGCATAGTAAAATATTTCATTTTTAATTAAATATTTTATAGGGGAAAAAATAATTTTTCACATTCTGCGATAAGACAAGCTTTATATTAGTTTTGGTAAAATTATTCTAATTCTTAACACCAATATGAGAAATTGGCTATTGGAAAAAATAATTACAAAATTATAATTTGATTTTTTTTACTGATTAATCTTTCACATACAAAGAAAATACTTCTCTCAAAATTTATTAAACAGTTTTAAGTATATAAATACTTTGGAATTGAGGAATACAACAATTCATTTTATTTAACCTAGTGGAAGTTTCATTCCCATAAACCAAACATTATTCATATCTGGTACAATATTTTTCATTTCTAATTTTTATGTTAAAAAAATGGTGGTTTTTAATAGATTTCAAATGTTTTTTTTTTAATTTTTTACAAATAAGAACTATTAAACATTAAAAAAAAAAAATTCCATTGTTTGACAACGAAAGAAGCACTACGAATTTTTTCAAAGTCAGTTTATATTGAAAATTATTCTAACACTTAATTTTTTTTAATTACGATAAACATTTCAATATTTAAACTAATTAGAAAAAAGATTACCGTGAATAAAAGGCAAATTTCATTAATGAAAATACAGTAAATAGTATTCAAGTGTAATATAGTAAAAATATTCAAGTACATTTGCATTACATACCAAAATTCTAACAAAAAGTAACTGTTCTATTAATAAAAGTAATATTACATATCATGTTTTGTTTGTGTAGTTGCATAAATATTTTTTTTATTGCAACTTTCTTATTTTGATGCACTTTTCTATTATTTTGCAGTTAGTTACGCACATAACATTTTTTTAACATATAACATATAAGAATTACAAAAATACCCCCTTTTGACACTTGTAATGAACTAAAAAAATGATAGAGATTTGTACAATGTAAGCATAACTGGAAAATTAACTTGAAGATTCATAATTATAGTAAAACATTAGTTTAACTTGAATAATTATACGATTTGTTTCCTTCTAAATTTTTAAAAGTCAATTATATGATTCCCGGTTAATAATGTTGAGTCGTTAAGCGTTCTTCAAGCATTTTAAAAAGTAATACTTTACCAAAACTTTTTTTAAAAAAAGAATAACAGCCAATTTTAATTATGCACATATATTATTTAAGAGCTTTACAAAATGTTATAATTAGCACATTGTAAAGAAAATATGAAAAGACAATAACTTCTCTTTTAAGAAATTCATGGCAAAAAATGTAGCAGTATTAATAGAAGAAACAAAAATTGGATTTCTTACTGTGCTAAGTGGGTTTTTGAGGGATTGCTAAATTTTTATATCTGAGTAAAATTTTATTATATAATGGCCATTTTCATGGAGAAAAGTAATATGTTTAATGGGATGAAGGATAATCAAATACTTATTTCACAGCAATGTCATTAATGAAATATGTATTAAATTTCTTCTAATCATACTAACATTGTCTAAAATTTAGGATAAGTTTTAAAAAAGAAAACTATTTCTTTGTTCTTTGAAAGTGAAACAGCAAATATATGCCATATATTTCAAGCATTAATTTAAATTACTATTTAATGCAAGTATATTTCCAAATATACAATGAATAGATTTTGAAATCCTTAAGAAGATTAATTAAGATGTTCTACAAATATTTTAATTAAATTCTAAACTATTACATAAAATTAAGTCTTTTATTTAATTGAGTATACATGATGATGAAATAATGTTTGCTTTAGTGAATATTTTGAACAAAGTATTTTCACATACTTTAAATTCGTTCATGAGGTGTTGTGGAGTTAAATTTACTTTGCTCAATTTTTTCAATAAAAGTTTAATTACGTCTATGAACTGTGTACACTTTTCATTTATCATACGGTCTTTTCGAATAGTGAATCCGAATCCCGGTGCTGTTAAACACTCTCCATGTATGAAAGATGGCATGAGTTAAACCTAAGACTAAGAATCTCTCATTGGTTTGCTATAAAAATTTCGATAATGCAATAAGAGCTCATGAGTCCTCACCAATTGACCATGATTCATTATTGACCATGGTTACTGACCACGGTATGATGCATTTCTAACCTAGCAATCCGTCAATGACTGCATACACAAAAGGAGGAAATTGTTGGATTTATTTTCTGTAACTGAGTACTATGTGACTAGATGCATACGAAAAATATGTTGCTTAGTATGTTTTTCATTTCTAATTGATCCTATGATTTACGGTTTCTATGTGCATTAGACATAAATACACTGGCCTCCAAAAGTTAAGGAACAGCCTGTTTTTCGAAGCTCACCGTAAAAAAAAAATGATAGTAACAATTAAATTTATAGTTTATATAAATGATAAAAACGAACTTTATACAAATTTATTCAAAAACAATAGCTACTACTTTTTTTAATGGGGAAGAACACATATATATGAGTGAGAGAAAAATATGCATATATCAGGCTTTCGTAATTACGAGTGTAAATTTTGTTGATTTACAACTTTTGTTAGCAGATTTGATGACAATAGGCCGTGGGGTCTCGCAATGTCTGAGTGAAAGCGTTTGTCCGATTCCTTAAGGTGGAGGGTGGTAGGATGGATGAAAATGGGGTTGTCACAGTTAGATGTAGCTAGGCGTCTTGATGTGTCTCGTAGTGTGGTCCACCGTCTGTGGAATCAGCATCAAATCGAAACATCTGTATCCAGAAGACATGTTCCAGGCCGACCACGAGCTATAACACCTGCAGGAGAACGTTTTATCGCTCTTTCAGCCCAAAAGAGAAAAAGTATTTCTGTGCCGCAACTTGTTGCAGACCCCTCTATAGCATCAGGAAGAAGAATATCCGCTAGTACGGTGCGAAGGTGTCTTCACAATTCAGGTCAACCGGAGGCGACCAGTTGTGTGTGTGCCCTTCAACAGACGACAGAGAAAGGCCTGCTTATCTTCGGCAAGAGAACACGTTTCCTGGACAATACAGCGGTGGGCTTCTGTACTCTTTACAGACTAGTCCAGATTCACAGTGGAGAGCGATTCAGGATATCTGCTCAACCGGAGGGAAGGAATTACTAGATATTATCAATTCAACGCAGTTGAAAAACACAGTTACCGAAGTGGTGGAAAAATGGTTTGGGCAGAGATCTCCCTCGGTGGTCACATTGACCTGCATGTGTTCCATGGAGGAACTCTTACTAGTGTGAGATATCAGGATAAGATCCTTGATTCATATGTCCACCCGTATGCCGGTGCAATTGGCAATGACTTCATTCTGATGAATGATAATGCACGACCTCACCGAGCTGTAATTTTTGAGGAACATCTTGAGGATCTTGGTTTGGAGTGAAGGGAATGACCAGCTAGATCTCCAGGCTTCAGTCCGATAGAGCATCTTTGGGATTATCTTGGTATATAGCTTGCTGCTTTAAGTCCTCTTCCAAGGTCTTTAGGAGAGCTGGAACAAAACTTAATCCGTGTCTGGTCTTCGCTTCCCATTTCGGTAACCGACAGTATAATTGACAGTATGGAAATTCAAAGTCACCAATGCATTCAAGCTAGGGGTGGGCATATCCCTTATTAAAACCCATTTTTGTTATGTTTCTATGACATTTTACCACATAAAACTGTGATTATTATTTTTTCCAAGAATGGATTTTTTCAGCGAAAATGCCTTTTTTTGTTGTAAATCATTTTTGAATTCGGAGAGCGAGCCGGTCAGGGAAGCAATTCAACCTGGTGATTGAAGAAGTACCTTTGGAAAATGCGTGCCACGTGTGGTCGCGCATTATCCTGTTGATATACGGCTGTGTTCAAGCCCTGAAGGTAAGGAAGGACAACTGGCTCCAACACCTCGCAGATGTAGCGCTGGCTGTTTAAAGTACCGGCAATGCGTACTAGAGGAGTGCGAAAGTGATATCCAATACCGCCCCATACCATAATACCCGGTACAGGACCAGTGTGGAGGTGCATAACGCAGCTGTTCAACATCCTCTCTCCATGGTGTCTCCAGACTCGAATCCGACCCTCGTGGTGCTGCAGGCCGATGCGTGACTCGTCAGTAAAGACAACTTGATTCCATTCTGCCGCCCACATCCTTCTTTCATCGCACCATTGGCGGCGGAGACGTCTGTGGTTCTGCATCATGGGTAGACCAAGCAATGGACGTCTTGCGGACAAACCACTCTGCTGTAAACGGCGTCGAATGGTACGCGCAGACACTGAATGATGCGTTACAGACTCAATGTGCTGTGCTACGGTTCGTGATGTGACTGAGTGATCCGTCACTGCCATGCGCACAATTTGCTTGTCCTCACGTGAAGTGGTGCCCTGAGGTGGATGCGATTGACTACGTCGGTCCGTCGTACTCTCCTGCATCCAACGGTCGCGTATCCGCATTACAGTTGTTGGGTTTCGTCCAACACGAACCAATTTCCCTGAAAGATTATCCACAATCTCGGTAGGCCACTATTCTTCCTCTTTCTAACTCGGATACTTGATCAAAAGCTGATCGCAATTTTCTACTAGACATAACTGATCGGTTTTTTTTTGAAATACCACAAGAAAAACACAATTGCCTAACTTAAAATCGTTGAAATCTCCAAGCCTTAAATAACTCTTCGAGTTGGTGCTAACGGCGTGCGTGATGTGTGTATGCACTGAAATTCTAATCATTTTCATATCTCACCTCTGCTAATGCATGTTGCAAATTTCATGCTATTTGCTCGCTCCCTTCAGGAGAAGTGCGTGTTTCCTTCAGAAAATTCAAAGAACCAATTATAATTATATTACATCTACTAAAAATCAGCATCCTCGTTACCGAAGAACAAAATTTAATCTATACAATTCAGAGGGTTTTCCCCCCCTATATTGCAATAAATGAAAACTTGAATGGTTAATATAGCTCTAAATTAATATTTAACAAAATTACTCTATAACTTTTGATTTTTTTTCTGAATTTCTTTCAACTAGGAATCTGTTACGTTGAAATTAATTCCTCGAATGCTGTTTTTGAGAAAATTTATAAATGCTTAACTGTATCCTAAGAAGTTACGTATTGCGGACACAATCGTCTCTCCTGTCATAAATATTAAAAGCATATTAAATTGTATTTTAATATATATATATATATATATATATATATATAGTATCATAAAATATGAAAGAAATACACAGTATAATAAAATTGATAGTACTAAATTAAACCACTAACAAAACTGGAAGACTTAAACCAGATTTTAAGAAGCACAATAAAAAATTATGGAAAAGTATACTGTACTAGAATTAACTAAGCGTATGTATAGTATGAAACAGAGTAAGAACTTTAAAATGTAGTTATAGTAATATATATATATATAATCATCAAAATTTATCTACAAGAGAGAGATGAATTAACATGATTAAGACTTAAAAGAATTGCAATGGCAAGATAACCAGACAACAGAATTTAAAAGGAGATATGAAAAATTTGAAATCACAGAGTAAAATATAAAAATATAAAAGAATGGATGCTACAGTATTATCAACATTGCAGACATAGGACAGCTAGTATACAAAAAAATTCCTCTTAAAAATTTTTCTGTATAAAAGTGGGGTTGAACATGTTTTTGGCCAGCCAACCTTCCCCCTTTCTGTTAATAATACCGAGTAAAAACCAATTGGAAACAATGGATAAGAAATCTAAATCGATTATGAGAAAAAGGTAACTCACCTAAAAATTGCATACATAAATGCAGAGCCCGCGCTAAATCTGAGTACAATAAACAAGATATTGCCAGATTCTGGACCCAAATAATATTTCAAAACAAAGCAATGGCTGAAAAATAGCACTTAGCAAAAGTATGAAAAGAATAGAAATAATAAAATAAGAAATGTAAGCATATTACCATTATCTTAGACTCTTAATATGGTTTAAAAGTTATAATATATTCTAAAAAAGTAATTTTATCTAGAACTAGAAACTGGGGGTATTTAAAACTATCTAGGAAGAATAATAAATCTATAATATTAACCTTATAAAACTATGGAAATTTATTCCCTACTATTTAGAATTTCTTTATTCAAATATCTATTAATAAGATTAATTGGGTATTTTTGAATTAAACAGTATTTAGTAAAATGTTTATAGATTTTTTTTATTTTTTCTGATTTATTTGAAACTAGAAATTTATTGCGCAGTGTGTAATTAACAACAATATTTCTGAATATTGAAACATGCACATACATTACTCTCCCAATGCGGTACTTTTATAATATTGAAATTAAAGTCTTCTCGTTTATCATAAATATTAGTAACTATTTTATTATCTTTTAATTTAATTTCTATATCAAGAAAATTTGCTTCATAGTTGTTACTATTTGTCTGTACTAAATTAAGATATTGTGGATAAAAATTAATATTAGGTTTAAGGATGTCTTGCTTGCCAAAAACAATTATATCATCTATATAACGAAAAAAGTAATATTCTAGGTTGTCTGCGAAACTATTTTAAAAATAATGTAAATATAAATTGGCAAGACAGTTGCTAGCTGGGCCACCTTGTGGTACACCCTAAATCTGTTGATAATAATTACCATTATGATAAGCATAATTCTCTTTTAGAACTAAACTAAGTAGAGAACCAAATCTATCATGTTTCACATTTTTAAACAAATTATCTTTATGTAATTTTACAAGTGTTTTTATCATATCATCAATAATAATCGAGTTAAAAAGATCTTCAAAATCTAATGTAAATACTGAAAATATCTTTTTATCTTTAATTTGTGCAATAAGTTCTGTCCTATTTTTAAGAATGGCTGAAGTTTTAGATTATTTATTGTATCTTTTAACATTTCAATAGGATTTTACCTGATTTGCTGATATATGTACTAAAACCATTAGTAACTTTTCTAAAATTAAATGGAACTTTATGAAATTTAGGAGTAAAAAATACTTGTGAAAATTTACAAAATTATTATTAATCTGTATTTTTAATTGTTTACGAAATGCCAAAATTCGATTATTTATTTCTCTATCAGAAATTGATGACCTAATAAAAGCTGTATTATTTTCAAAATGTTTGTTGAGCAATTAACTATAATAGTATTTACAAATGAAGGCAAAATTTCCAGGCACTTTATCAATATAAACTATAATAAATTTATTTTGTAATTTTTTAATCTGATTTCTAATATCATTAAAAAAGATGTTATTATCTGTACTAAAGTTATATTTATGGATCTGTTGTGTAATGTTACATTTAAACTCTGTGAATGCCTCTATAGGCATACTATATTTAATAGCAATTTTGTAAATGAATTGCTCAATATCATTATATAACTGATTTTTGATAATTTTATTATTATTGGAAATCATAAGTCTAAAACCAGTATCTTTATTCATTATATTTCTAAGGATATTGTCTTTTACAATATTGAGGTCACCAGTAATAACATGCTGGTGATAATTATCTTTGAATTCTTTAAATTCATTACAATTGCATATTAAATTTTCTAGCTTTATAGGAACATTATAGTTAAAAATTGATCTACCTAATTTTTTATTATATATAAAAGCCTTTTTAATAGTGATATTTTGAATTGGGAAAGTTGACATGTGTTTTTTTAAAAATGCTAGAAAAATTAATATTATCATAAGATTTATTCATATAACTATAATAATGTACAATATTCTGTTTGATATTTTTTATTTACAATGATTTTTATTTTATGTTTATACTTCAGAAATTTGTGAATGTCTCTTTTGATATGTAAGGCATGACTATCTATAATTTTATCTGAATTTAGTACATTTTCGGTAATACATATTTCTGTCTTACTTAATCCAATTATGAGAGATTTAATGTGCTTTATGTTAAAATGGTTCTCGAAACTATTACATATATCACTAATACTTTTTGAAATAACATATTCATCTCTGCTTAACCTTTTAGTCCTATTCCCTCTAGTTTTTCTTTTATTAGTCTTTTTTATTTCATTACTGTAAAAATAATCTTGAGAATTTTGTTTAATAGCATTGAGAATATTTTTTCCTTGATATAATACATTTAGTCCATAAGGATAAATTGTATGATAATACTTAATGTAGAAATTTTCCCACCATAGTCTGTCTTGAACATATATATATAAATATATATATATATATAAACATATATATATATATATATATACATATATATATGTATAGATATATTTGTATATATATATATATATATATATATAAATCAATATTCATATAGTAAAATGTTACAAATTAAACTTAAGCAATATGTAGAAATATCACAAAAAAGTATAGGCTATTCGTAAAATTGCCTCAGTAATAAATTATCAAACTCTTAGACCTAGAAGAAAAATTGTTAGCTTAAACGCTTAAAATGTTTGAAGACACATCTTTCTTTGTTATATCCCTGCTTATTTTACAAACCTTATTTCCTGGTTTGCTTATATTTGCATATTTCCTGATATTTGCTTACATCATTTTCTATTATTACTTTTTAATTCTCATTATTATTCCTTACTCATTTTCCCAATTATTACTTATACCAAACAAGAAAAGAAAAACAGAGAAGGGTTTTTTAACATTCTTTTAAATAGATTTATTTATCTAATTCCACTAAAATGGTTTTCTTAATATAAACCTAAATTACGTCAAAAGAGTACAATCTGTATACATGGAAGCAAGTAAAATTATTTAAAAAGCTAAAATTAATTTGAAAAATTTAATTGTTAAAATTAAAATAAATAAAAAATATAAAGCAAATTTTTCAGAAATAAGCCATTTCTAATGGCACCAATAGAAAAATGTTAATTTGAGTTTTACATAAAAAATATGAACGCAACATAAACAAATTGCAAGAAATAAATGAAAAGGAGTATAAGGGAAAAAAACTACTTACTAATTACAAAGCATGTTAACTATTTGTAACATTCAATTAAAAGTATATAATTAATGTAAAATGAGGACACTGAAAAAACAAACAAATTAAGGTATCCGACTACACTAAAATTGTGAATTTTGCCAAAAATTGACAAATTTTTTTTATAATTTTATTTTATGGGATATCTATTAGCTTTATAAAAATACCAAGTTTATTATTTTCTATTCACTGAAACAAAAACTACATTGGTTTTACTAAATGCCAATGTCATTACTTTAAGCAAGATGTCATACTTTAAAACGCGTTATACTCAAAATTTGATTTTTTGAAAATAATCAAACGGGGTCAGCGATTGCTCAAAAAATTTTGAAAATAATTAACTGAAATTTTTTGTGCATGTTCTGTATAATATTAGAATTGTTTTAACCTTCAGAATTATCAATCACTGTTTTATTACAAAATTTACAGTCCCTTATGTGAATATAATCACTGCTTTCTTAAGCAATTTCATTTAATAACTCAGATAAAGTGCTCTACTTTTTGTAAAAAAAAAATCTTTTATCCAGAAGGTCATTTAAAAAATGAATAATATAGCTACACATTAGATTGACAAAAATTGAAATTTTGTTCATAAACCTTTGTTACAGAATAGAAACCGTTTATGCTATTTTTTTGTCAATTTTTAAGTATTTTTTTCCCATTTTAGTACTAATAATTTCTTTATTTCCTTCTTAATTTCAGCACATTTTTCTTAAAATGTACTAAACAAATCTAAAAATAATAAAAAAATCCCCATATCTCTTTTTTAAAAAAAAATTGCCGCAACCAGTCGGATAACTTAAGTCAACAGAATAGAAAATATTAACTAAAACTCATATCAGAACCTATGACAGTGAACTTTTTATAAATGTATGCATAATGAAAGTTAATAGGTTGGTCTTGTGTTCCAAACTCAATAACTTTTAAATTATTTAAAAGTATTAATTATGTTACTTATTATATTAAATTAAAGAGATTTATTTATTTTTAATATTTCTATATATGCAACTATTTTTTTTTTAGCAATATCATTCTTACGTTAATATTTACATTATAATAGTTTCTCAATCTTTAGTTTGTTACAAAATAAGTAATACTCAGGAATAAAGGTTTCTATTAAAAAGTTTCTGTAAAAACAATAAGGTAGAACATCATAAAGAATTCATTTTCTCTTAAAGAACTATAAAATATTTTTTGATTTTAAATATTGTATAGGAAGTTTGAAATACTGGCTCTTTACATATTTCTACATTTAATAAAGTGAACTTTTAATGAAATATTTTAAAGAATTTTAAAATCATGTAGTGAAAGGCAATACATTCTTTTATAAATTCCATTAAGAGAAAAGTTTTCGTTTGCGAAAGCATTTTATAGATATTAAATTTAATGCATAAATTGAATTTTTTTCAAGGTTAAAAATTATTCTTAAAGTAAAATGAATTGATTCGCTTTTTAAAAATCTTCAAAAAGGGAACTAAAACCTTTTTCAACATAGATCAGCTTTTCAATAAAATGTATTTGCTAAAAATGAAAACATTATTCATAAAGTGCAGTTAAAATAAAAATTGTGTTATGATAACAGCAAAGACGTCAAAAATGTAGTTTTATCTGTAGGAGGAATTTCTAAATAAAAATATGCATTAGTGCAAATTTATTTAATATATTTGTGCATTATGAAAAAGACATTAAAAAGAAAAGTTAATTTTAGTTTTCATATTCTGAAAATGTTATTATTTTTTAACATTTTGTATATATATATATATATATATATATATATATACATCTTTTTCTAATTCAAGAAATGGCAATAAAGAAATACTACTTAATGTTACAATAAACGTGCGGACATTGCATGTGAATGGTTTATTTGAAGCATTATGAACATAATGGTTTTCTTGATTATTCAAGTTCCAATTTTTTGCACTTAATCAGTTTCAAACTACTATTCAATTAATATAATTAATATTTACTATTAAAAAACTATTTCCATTTATTCATTCGTCTGATAATGTACTTTATAATTTCTAATATTTTTCTTAAAATTCTAAAAATATTTTTTTTCAATAATTACAGCGATGTAATGCATTTATATTACTTTAATCATATTTTTCCTTTTTTATGGAATTTTATGAATGTTCAAGAAAAATAAATTATATTTTTGAAAGAAACTAAAAAACACATGCTTTTATAATGAATTGAACTAAAAAGTAAAAAAAAAATAATTCTTAATATATAAAACGAGAAAATTAATGGCATTGTAGTAAAAACGTGGAATGCTCTATAAATATATCAATTGTTATAACTTCTAACTTCTATTCCAAAATGCTGTTAGTGTAAAAATGTAGTACCCAGCATCCTACGCTTTTACTACAATGACATTAATTTTCTCGTTCATCATTTTATTCTTATATTAAGAATTATTTTTTTACTTTTTAGTTCAATTCATTATAAAAGCGTGTTTTTAGTTTTTTTTTAACTATAATTTATTTTTCATTTTTTAGTTCGACCTGCAATAAAAACGTGTTTTTTAATGTTTTAAACAATCATTCATTCCTTTTTGAATTTATTTTTGAGTTTGATATTTGGAGCCGGAATTACGTGGCTGCTAAAATCAGTTTTACTCGTCAATGGAATTGGAGGGTCTAAAGTGTATTTATTCTCTCCGTTAATGGACCTTGTATGAGTCCCGTATTCTTATATTAGATTCCGTCTCTATAGAACAGGTCAAACAAATAAAAATGTGTTAAGCAGAAAAAGTTCGAATTAAAAAAATTTTAATGTACCATGTTTTTATAACGGACTAAAAAGTATAAAATTAGTCATCTTCCTTGTTTCCCCCTTTTTCACATTTTTATGCATTGTCATCCACTTCTGAGCTATGTTTCAAATTTCAAGTCTACCTCCATTAAAAAAATCACATAGTTTAAAATCAATTACAAAATTCCACTTGAACAGACATTCAAGAAAGCGAGTTAATAAAAACATGGTAATATTAAGTGCCAATCGTATTATCCCTTTTTAGACATATTGCTATAATGTTAATCCATATCATCAGTTCTAAACGTATTGCTTCGTAAAAATAAAAAAAATATTTAGCAGTTAGAACATAAACTATTTTTTTTCACATGACCAAGCCTTTTTTATTTTCAGTTTCAGAAAAATGTTTATATTATGGTTAGAATTGCTAACACACAACCACCCTCCACTTTCTAACATAAAAGAACACTTTTTTTCACTTTTTTCCCCCAAGTTTGTTTTAAACTTGCATATAATTAGTTTTAAATTAAAAACACTCGCTTTTTGGATTACACCTTAATCTTCTAGTCACTAAATCTGGAAATGGTATATGGAATGATCCGCCAAATATTAAAATGGTATAGGCAATAAGTCACCAAATCTGGAAGTAGTGAATGTAATTGTCGCCAAATCTGATTATCATTATTCCTGATGATACTGATAAGGACAATGGAATAAAATTATGAAATTATTGTATTGTCATCGGTCCTTGACATGTGTACAAAATTTCGAATTAATCCGACCTTTAAAGTGGGTAAAAATCGACTTCCAAGATTCCGTTACATGCAAGTGAAACTTATAAAAGCGTGTTAATAACTGTCATACATATAAAAGCGTAATTGCATGGAAAATAATTAGGAACTCTACTAAATAAACGGAAAATATTGCGCGTTACTTCTAATTAAGACTTTATACTAATTAGAGTCAACTTAAATGGAGGATTCGCTTGATTGTTATGAAAAATTTTATTCCGACTCATCTTCATCATGTGTGTGTGTGTGTGTGTCTGTGTGTGTGTGTGTTGTGTGTGTGGTGTGTGTGTGTGTGTGTGTGTGTGTGTGTGTGTGTTGTGTGTGTGTGTGTGTGTGTGTGTGTGTGTGTGTGTGTGTGTGTGTGTTGTGTGTGTGTGTGTGAACTCAAAAGTAAAAACTATCTGTGTCTTTAAGAAGCCAGTAGCTAGTGCGTTAACAATTATTATTATTATTACACGTTTTATTTTTTAAAAAAATTTTACAGTCAGAATAAGCATATTTTTAATTAGTAATCAAATGGGTCTAATATTTCAAATAAAAAATGAAATAAACATATATATAATTGCCCTAGGAGAGCGGTTTTTAAGTTACTTTATGCTTGCTTAGCCAAAAGTTAATCAATCAAATCGAAAACTTTTTCCAAGGCTAATATCTCCTCTATAGAAGTACATTTCATATGATGTTTTTTCCTCTTTTGTGAGATAGTTCTGTTTGTTAACATTAAGATAATATAGCTTCGAAAAATGCATTGTTTACAATTAAATTTTTCTTAGATTAATAGCAAGTTTTAACAACACTATATGAATGTAAACAGATAATTGGTTAACCAATTAAAATACTGTAACTCAAATTATGCAACCAAAGTAAAAATTATACAAGCTTCTCAAATAAATTTTGAGGAATAAAGGATATACCTGACAGCATTAGCAGTATGAAATCCTGTCTTCCCTAAAATAATTTAATTACATGCCATGTAATAACATAACAGAAAACATTCCAATGGGCTTAATTGATGATGTTGACATGATGAAGGCAATCACGTGTTTTCCGGTGAATCTGAAAATGACATTAGATTTTTACTCGTTTTTCTGTAAGAAAAATTAGATAAAATTTAAAACTTAATAATTGAGAAAAGATGCTTACACATTAATATTCTTCAAAAAGATTTTCAAAATTACCTAGAAATTATTATGTAAGAGACATATAGTTTTAAATCATGTACATCTGTACAACTGGGTCCGCTATCATTGTTTTTAAATGTTTACTTTTTAAAGGAAAATTTCTGCAGAAATTAAAAACAGCAAAGCCTGTTAACTTGAATTATACAATTGCAGTTATCATTTGATTATGAAATCTAATCTATTTAGCTCATTTACCAAAAATACTGCTTAAGGCAATATGGTACCATTTTCACAATTTTATTTGTTTTTAATATTTAATATTTAGTTTTAATAGTATTTTATGAAAGTTAATATTCAATAATAATTCCAAACAAAAAGATTTAATTTGTTACAAAATGTTTGTAAAATTTAAAGTTTTTGAGATTTTTTAAATATTTTTTAAATTCCAAAAGCTTTTTTAAATATGTTTCTTTTCTTTCAAAATTTTTTCCAAGTACCTTATAATATACTACATAAAACTGTGCATGGGTGTTTTTGTGTCTCTGTGCTCTTTAGTTTCTATTAATTTTTTTAGAAATAAACTTCCAAAAAATTTTTAAAAAGCCTTAATTTTTATTTAGAAACTTTTAAGAAAAACCTGTTAAAGCTAATTCCATGCACAGTTTAACAAAACATACATTTCAGAACATGTATAAAACTTTCAAACCCATACTTCAATTATTAAAAGCCTTACGGTTTTGAATAACAGTATATGTACAAAAATTCAATATGGATAAATATGAGTTTGAAGTTTTCATTCCATGAATAGCACTATATAATATACATCGAATAGTCTGAAACTTTTATGAAATGTTAATTAGCTCATTTAAAACTGCTTACCATAAGAAATTGCCCAAATGTAGAACAATCAAACAGTATACTGCTATAATGATTATATAAAAAAAAAACGAATGTGAAAAATCAATATTTCATAAAACTTATCTTAATAATTATTTAAAAAAATAAATTCACAGCTAATTCTATGCTCAGTTTGACAAATCAAATAATGCACAACATGTACAAAAGATGTTTAGGCCTTTATTTTTTAGTTCAATGATTTTAAAAGCCTTAGCACGTTAAATATTGTACACGAATGAAAGAAAAATTAACTGACATTTTATTGGTGAAATATATCAAAATCAGAGTTACACGCGCGCGCGTGTACATCTTTTAAATAACTATCTTAAATTATTTTAATTATAAGAGTGTTGAATTTCACAAACATGGGATATACACACACACACACACACATATATATATATATATATATAACCCAAAATAAATATATAAAAATGGGAGAGTTTTGCTATTCTTACGAATTACATTTTTAATTACCTGAATTATCAAAATGAGATTTAGTATTTATTCTTCGGGAAAATCCGTTTTGAAGTTTTAATTTCCTCCATAATAATATCATAAAAAGCACGCACAACTTTTAAATCTCGGCCAAATCCATTTTCTCCCCCCCCCCAATAAACAATACACAAACTAGAATTTTCGCGTGAATTGCACAATTCTTACTTGAAAGAATTTATTACTTCATATATAATTCTACATATGTCAGTCTCATTTACGCGTGGTAGGAAAATAATTCATTCATTTTTTATCAGATTCTTTTTTAGCAGATGATCTGAAATTTTTGCGTGTTATTTTCTGTCCATCATTAAATATTGCTCCATAACTAGATAAAAAATACAGGTAAAGCTTTGAAATTTTACAGTCATTTCTATAAAGATTCGATGTATAGAAAGCCAATAAATAATTTCGATAGTTTGATGATTTTTTGGGTACCATATCACCTTAACCCGATGTTTGAAGCATATTACATGAACTTTCAGGTAATTTAAGTGAATTAATGTAGATAAATGTTTGGAGCATAGCTTAGAAAATGTATATATAGAACGTGTTTAAAGGTATAAAAAATACAAGCATTTTTAAATAATATTGATGTAAAAGTTTCTGTGCAAATAGTTTGCCTTGTAGAGTGGCTGATGTATGTTAAATTTTTTTAAAGTTTAAAATGATCACGTTAAAATGGTGAGGAACTTAGAATAGCGATGTTCTAGCTGAGACTTTGTCTTCATCATATAACCGTAGATCAAGGTCTGTCACCAGTAGACCTGTGAACTGCTGCTACAAAGTACGATTGTTACTTCCCTTAAAGTTATTTTTAATGTATACATCCTTGAATTGCAATCTATAAAGAAAAATATCAATTTAGAAGTAAACAACACTCATCATCGAACTTTATTTCTAATTTTTTTATCATTCTTAACAAATAGATTAATTTAAAATTCATTTATTGTCCTATTAATTGAGGAACATTTACATTTAAAAGTAAATCTTCAGTTGACTAGAGTTTAACAAATTATTTTCGCCAATGATTATAATCACAATTTTAGAACGAAGTAGTAAATTACATGAAAACAGACATGATTCTTAAAATCTAAGTTTTCTCTTGTAGATAGATCGTGATGCAGAATGAATCGTGTAAGAGACATTCCATTATTTCATCAAATATTCTTTATTTTATTTTTGGAAAATGCATTCTCTTATAAATATATGGTGGGAAACATCAGTTTTTTTCCATTAAAACTTTTGAAATTTTCTTACATAATTAGTTTAATAAGATTAAAAAGTTTAATAAATTTCACTCAATATATAACAATAAATCATAGATTGTTATACTTTAAATTATGCATATTTGTTCATCTACGTATATAATGTTTAGCAATAAACATTCCCTATCCACGTAATCACTTTGAAAATAAGTTCGAAAAATTAATCTTGTAAGGTTTATAAAATCAAATAAATTAAAAATTTTATTAATTGTTTTTATACATGGAGATTTAAGGCAACATTTTATGCAGAAATTTCAATGCTTATTAATTATAATTTAAAAAATTGTATTAAATCAGCTTTTTAATGGTTAAAACTATTCATTTACCTAAAAGATCACCAGCATATTTTGACACTTTAATTTTAATAACACTTACATATACGTACTGAAAAGTATAAGCATATATTTAGCTCGTATTTTTTAAAAGATAAGTAACAAGTTTTTATTCTGGAAAAATATTTAAAATGGGCTTTTAACTTATTGTGTTTTCAAAAAGAGTTTTTACTTTGAATACACATTAAGTTCTAAGCAATTAATGCGAATTTTAATTTTGGTCTCTTTCTAAAAAATCAAGTAACTAGTACTACAAATTAAGAAAAATAATTGTAAGAAACTACATTTTAAAAAAAAAAGTGAACAAAAAAGTGAAAATTACAAGTGAAACATACGTAAATATATGTTTAAATGAGTGATTCTTTGAAAGGCATCGCAGGTTCCACGTAATCCGCACTTAGATAATTGTGAATGATGCGCAGGATACTTACGAGTAAAAAAAATTGAACACACACAAATTACAAATAACTAATTAACGTGTAAGAACTTATATAACTTATTTCTTATACATGATACCGGCAAAGTATGAAATGCCGGCATTCTATAGAATGCCTAGGTATTCTATACAATGCCGGACGTTTTTAGGCAAAGTATGAAACATGAGATTTACTACATACTTTGCCTAGGCATTATATAAAATACCTAGGTAATCTATAGAATGCTTAAAGCTGTTTAGGCAAAAAATGAAAAAAAGTTCATGATAAGGATATTAAATAAATGACTTATATTCCTAAAAGTACAAATCATTATTCTGACAAAACAATGAGACCACCATTAAAAAAATATTGTTAATCTGTGATTTCGCATATACTTGCATTAAAATTCCTTCAAAAGTTCCTAGTTGATAGAAACCATCCTATTTCCCCCTCATTACAAGTGCCAATTTATTGGCATTCGAGAAAAAAAATTAAATTTTTTATTACAATACCATTTTTTTTTAAAAATAGTTTTCTGTTTTTTCTGGCAAGGTTCACAAAGGTAGATCTACGGTTCAATATCTTAACGTGTAACATTTTTGCATTTGATTGAAAGTTCTTTCCAAATTCTATCACATCTCTAGAATCCGGAATGTAATTTTGCTCTTGGAAAATTAAATTCTTAGAACAAGTTCACATCGTCAGAGTTCAGATACATCCCTCAGGAAAGGAAAATGGTGCTTCCATGGCGCCGCATTAAAAAGGGATACCAGCCCCTGGGGAATGTACTACGTCTGAAAATGGTAAAAATACCAATCTGCAGCTCCATTGGGGGGGGGGAAGAATCCGTGACGTAATATATATACTGTATAGCAGTTCCTTCCAACATTTTTATATTTCAGACCGGTCAACGTTTGATAATTTTACGGCGGCCCGCTGAGGGTGGGACGTTGATTATTAATATTTTTAATTAATTTGATTTTATATAATTTAATTATACTTAAACATGCCTTCAGAATAAAATTCAGTAGCACCAAAAATAATTATAAAGTGATTTTACATGAAATATAAAGTAATTTCCATGGAAAGCCGCGCAAACACGAGAAAAATACACCCCAGTAAGTATATTGGAAATAATTTAATGCCCCTTGAGTGATTCGATACCCTTTGATCCCCGGATCAGGGGTTCTGGAACCACTGTTTTATGGTACTGACGCCTTCCTTAACACAAGTTAAATGAGTTTACATCTTAGTAGTCATTTTAGCATTTTGTATATCAGTTGTTAACTTCTAGTAAGTAACTTCAGAAAAGAACCCTCACCCACCCCCTTTTTTTGCAGCATCAATTTGAATTTTGGACAACTAGCCGTCGAATAGTTGTATCATGTTTATGGATCATGGGTCGGCAACCTTTTAGCTGTTGCGCGTCAAACCAATCTACCAATATGATTCAGTGAGCCATACAGTAGAGCATTTTTGAAACAATTAAAAAATTTATAAATTTGTAAGCAAAGAGTAGTGCAAAGAGTCACTGAGAACTGTACCGCGTGCCACATGTAGACCACGTGACGTTGTTTGATGACCCCTACTATAGACCATGGCTCCTTCTCCAACACTATAGCTTGCTCCTCCATTTGCAGGTAGCACAGGAAAAAAACAATTTTTTTAACAAGTTTAAGTAAAATTGAGTACTTTGACATTTCGGAACAAACAGCAATGTACAACTAACAGATTCTGACCCTGAGACACACGTTAAAAGTTTTATCTTTTGCCAATTGACAATATTCGAAAGGAATCTGAGATGTATTTCACACTTTGCCGGTTTCTCATTAGGCATTCTATAAAATGCCTAGGCAATGTGTGAAATAGGAATTATTTCAGGTATATATATATTGCTGGCTAGATTTAGGCATACTATACAATGCTGGATTTCATACTTTGCCGGTAACATATATATAGGAAATGTGGAAAAAGCAATGGTACTTACATAAGAATTCAGTTTAGGATCTTCTCAATAATGCGTGTTTTTTCATATTGAATGAGCTTTCAAATATCACATACTCCCCATAAAATTTATTATATCATCAAGTGTTTAAGTTGTGCACATTATAAACCATCTGGAGACATTTTCAATAAAATCAATTATACATATTTAAAAACAGAATCAAGAATGAAGTATATTATAAAAAATAGTACTGTCCAAAGCGTGTTCTTACAACATTCAAATTTATTTTCAAATATTTTAGTGCAGCTTGAAACTTTATTTCTATCAAGTATTTAAAATGGTAACTTAAAGGAAAAAGGGATTAAATATCATTTTACAAAAAATAAAGTTTAATTTGAAAGATTTTACATCTAATGATTAACAAATGACTATTAATATTTCAGACAATTATAATAGCTCTAAAAATTGTTCATTTTATTTTTAGCAATTCGATCGATTTGAGAAATCCCGAAGAATGTAAGTATTCCATAAAAAATTAATTCCATATTGCAGATATGTAACGAAATCATTTTAATAGCTCGTGATTAAATCAATAAATTTATTAATAATAATCAATTATTTAAATAATAATTGTGAACCTTAGAAGAATGCTTATACACACCAATTCAAACACTATCAAATTTTTCAGCCTATTGACATAATCCAGCATTCATTCTTACAATTATAGGGGAGTTTCCAAAGCACACAAATAAAGGAAATAAAAGTGAGAGAAGGAAATTCAAATAATTAAAAGAGTATTTTGTTATTTTATGCATTAAACAATACATATGCTTTCCTCCAAGAGCGAGCATTGTAGGTCTACTTTCTAATTAGCATCACAACACAACTTCTTTTCTTATAAGGTACCCTCTCTCGACTCCTTAAGTACGTTCTTGGTTATTAAATATCTCTTTAAATATAGTTGGTAAGTAGATGTCATAAGGAGATTTGTTTTAGTTATCAAGAGTAATTCTTCTCGGATTCATTCTATTATACTAACGATTGTATGAACTAATTTTTCTCGGGTATAAGTGTTCAAGAATTTGAATTCAAAAGTACTCTATTCTAATTTAAGTTAATTTACAAGTGTCTTAAGATAGAATCTAAATTGTTTTTGAAGCGAATAAACACTTATGGAGATAAGGTTTGATAACGCTAGAGTGATTCTATTCAACAACTTTCTTGTACATGATTGATTATAGTTCTACTTTTAGATTAAAATCTTAAAGAAAATGTTATACACATTTTTAGAAATATATCCCTACAACTACTGTTATCTTATAATGCTAGAGCAAATTTTGTCCTTGGAAGTCATTAGTATAAAATAACAACTGGTATACAAATTTAAGGACGTGTTGGCTTCCCCCCTAAAACAACGTTATTCAAGATACACTAGCAAAAAGATGTAAAAATAAACAAATATTTAGAAGAAAAAAAGAAATCCAAAGATTAATAAAGGAACTTTACTGAATAATTAGCTTGATACAAGTAAACCGAAAGAGCAAAGTATATCTATCTATTACGTAACTGGCAAGAAAAATTTAGTATATTCTAAAGTAAATGATTTCTCTATGTCCGGTATATATAAATCATGCGTCCATGCTGAGTACACGATTGCCAACGTGTTGCTGAAACATTGCTGCTTATCCCTTTTGTAGTTCTAATGGAAACTTTGGAATCAATTTTTATATCTCGTGATGCACTTCCGTGGGTCTCTCTAGAATGTATCACACACGCATTCAATTGGATTTTGATCCAGGACTCTAACGGTCAAACGATGCGTTGGGTAATTTCCCTCACAAACAACTCATTGAATACTACTGCATCATGAGATACAGCTTTATCACCTATGGAAAAGAACTGAAGATCCATAGTACATGTAAAAAGACACCTGTAAGGAAAAATACTTTGGGTACAATAGCAGTTAAAGTGACTATTTGAATGATGTGTAGAAGAGTATGATACTAAGAATGCTACTTTCCCAACAGACAATCCATTGCTTCCACAGAGATTTCTATTGAAAATATTAAGGACATTGTATCGTCCTTCTGTTCTCATTAAATGTGCAGCATTTAGAATCACTAATCAAACTAAAACAACTTTCATTCGTGATTAGCACTTTATACTGCGTTACGATTATGCCCAATGATTTTTTTCTTCCGTTACTACAGAAAACTTCCTCTTCGAATAACGGGCGTTAAGGACTGGTCATCGTACAAATAAACTATAATTAATAAGCTTTCTGGCCATTTGAAAGTGCAATATCGGTCATCCAATAGTCTATTACATGTTTCTTGTGATTTCATCTGGTGCCGTCAATCTATTTCTTCTCAATTGTTGAACAACATGTCTACCCTCCATCATTGTAATTGTTCGTGAACGACCACTGTTTAGCCTTTGGGACAGCTGTTTCTGTACTTTGAACTGTTTTCCAAACACTTGAAAATACGTGATGAACAATCTCGAGTTTTTTAGTCACACTCTTTATCCAACGAATTTAATTCATTTTCCTATTAATCGATCTTGAATAAGGTCATCTAGTTGTCGACAAATATTGGTGAAGAATTTACATTGAGGCAATAGCACGAAGTTGTTTCAAATTGATGTACAGCTTGCAATAATTTTCTCAGAAACAGCCAGCGTGTTTTACTCTGTTGATATTATTTTTTACTACTTTCAATTTACCTTGTTTCATACACTGAACAGCTATATAAAATATCAAGCCAAAGGATAACTCCTAATACCACATGAGTTTTCAACAGAAGCTTGGAAATTCGACGTGGCATTGACTCAACAACTAGAAAATTCCCTGAAAAATGTTTGGCTCTCTCTCGCTGAGGCCTCTACAGACATCCATAATTTCGGAAGAATTGCTGATGAGGTAATTTGTGCACGAACTGGTCTTTCAATCAAGTCTCAGAAATATCATCAAAAAAATTCATGTATGGCGATTTTTTATCATATTTTTTAAATTGTTTTCGAAAAAACATATGATTTCCCATGATAATTAGAAAAAAGTTATTTGAAATGATAAATTACTTTTCAGCAAGTTTTATCCATATATAATGAACTTTTGAATTGTAATTTTTGCATCATAAATGGATTTCGGATTGTTTAAAATTTTCAACGCCAAGTGCCTGAATTAAGTTTCTTATTTGCTTAGTATTATGTTTTCTTCACTTCTGACAAGTATTTCAGAACCACTGAATCAATATGCAACTAAAATTTGGTTATTATTTAAAATAACTCACTTTTTTATGCCAATTTAGTTAAAAATGGTTTCTTCTAAATCATAAGCGTAGCAAGATTGTAACTTCATAATTCAATAAGTGTTAAATCTTCAAACAAGAACAAAATAATTGAACTAAAACCGGATTATTTTAATAGCATCCCCTTTAAAACAATCACCCAATCACAAAGAAACAGGTTATTTATATAAATTTGTTCTGAACCCGAATTTTGTTTTACATTTAAAAAATTATAGCAACAGAAAAAGATATTCTATATTTTCATCTTTTCTCCTCTAAATAATAATTATAATATATCCTATGTATTAGAAAAAGATACAGCATTTAAATTTATTTGTTTTACCCCAATATACACTAATTTAAAAACTAAGAGAATCAACATATTAGACAAATTTCTCGTTTACTACTAAACTAAATTAAAAAAAGCTAATGTTTCTATTGATATAAATCTTAAGGCGATATGGTACCATCTTCACAATTTTTTTTTATTTTTAATATTTGATATTTGGTTTTAAGTGTATTTTAAAAAGGTTAATATTTAATAATAATTCCATACAAAATTTTTTAATTTGTTGCAAAATGTTTGTAAAATTTGAAATTTTTTAGCATTTTGTAAATCCCTAAGGCTTTTTTAAATATGTCTTTTTTCTTTCAAAGATTTTTTCCAAGTACCTTAATATACTACATAAAACTGTGCATGGTTTTTTTTCTGCTGTTGCTCTTTAATTTTTTATTAATTTTTTTCTAATTAAATTTCCAAAAATCCCAAAAAAACATTAATTTTGATTTTAAAATTTTTTAGAAAAAGTACTAATCATGTTAGAGCTAATTTCATGCACAGTTTTGCAAAACATACATTTCAGAACATGTATAAAAAATTTCAAACCCATACTTCAATTATCAAAAACACCTTAGGGCTTTGAATAACAGTATATGTACACAAATTCAACATGGAGAAATATGAGTTTGAAGTTTTCATTCCATGAATAGCATGATATAATATTCATCGAATAGTCTGAAACATTAATTAACTTATTTAAAACTACTTACCATAAAAAACTGCACAAATGTAGAACAATTAAACAAACTATTAAACAAATTAAACAAATTGTACAACAATTACTGCCATAATGAATGTATAGAAAAAAACGAATGAAAGATCAAAATTTCATAAAACTTTATCTTAATAATTATTAAAAAAATTAATACACACATTTCAGAGCTAATTCCATGCTCAGAGTATAATGCACAACAAGTACAAAAGATGTGTATGCCTTTATTTTTTATTTCCTTGATTTTAAAAGCCTTAGCATGTTAAATATTGTACACGAATAAAAGCAAAATCAAATAACAATTTATAGGTAAAATACATCAAAATCTAAGAACTGTATATGTGCATTTGCTTAAATAAATATCTTAAAATATTTTAGTAATAAAAGTGCTGAATCTCGCTTACACGGGATATATATATATATACCACCAAAAACAAATATATAAAAATGGAAGAGTTTTTCTATTCTTGCGAATTAGATTTTTAATTATCTGAGTTTTCAAAATGAGATTTAGTATTTGTGCTTTGGGAGAATCCGTTTTGAAGTTTTAATTTCTTTCATAATAATATCATAAAAAGCCCTTAACTTTTAAATCTTGACCAAATCCATTTGATCTTCAGTAAATAATTCATAAACTAGAATTTGCGCATGCATTGCACAATTCTTTCTTAAAATGATTTATTACTGCATATATAATATCAATCTCATTGATGCGCATTAGAAAAATAATTAATTCATTTTTTATCAGGCTCTTTTCTAGCAGATAATCTGAATTGTAGGCGTGGTAGTTGCTGTTTAGTATCAAACATTGCTCCATTACTTAATGAAAAATGCAGGTAAAGCTTTGAAATTTTGCACGCATATTTATAAAGATTCGGGGTATCAAATGAGTAAATGAAAAAATTTTCAATGGTTTAATTGTTCTTAGGGTACCATATCGTCTTAAGTCTAGAAATTTGAAAAAATCAATTTTCATTTTTTTTTCTCCAGATTTTTAAAGTTTAAATAATTAAGTATATGTACTTAAAGGGCTAAAAATCTCCAGATTCTCGATTTTGATATTTTAATATTTCTAAAATTTACAATTCATGACTTTTACAGTGATATAACATATTTGCTGTTTTATGAGTTAGAAGTATGTCAAAAGGACTTTTAAAAAATAATCACCTGATGTGCCACGCCCACTTTGACGGATTAAGTGAAAAGATTGTCCTTTTAAATCTGAAAAGAAGTTGAAAACCCTCTACATTTTTTCATTTAATCATACACAATTAAATGTAGATTAACTATATAATAGCTGCTGGCTTAAATGTTAGTTTGCTTTCCTATTTTTGAAACGAAGTTTGTAATTTTTTTAAAATCATTGTGGTTTTAAAATTATTTGAAATTTAGAACCTGAGAGAATATTTTCTGTGGTGTATTGGTGTATTTCTTTTTCGAAATTTTATACTTACGCTTATGATTTTAAATGCAGCATAATTTGTATGTGAGGACTCTATTTAAAACGTGTAAGAAGCTTTTTGCAAAAATGAAAGCAATAAAAATATTTCAGTAGCTTTAAAATGAGATATGGCAGAAATGAGGTTACACTTCATTTAATGGTTCACTTATTTCAACCAATATAGATACTATGCAGATAACAGTAGTTAAAATATTGAATATTTAAAACCCTGTGCATTTTCTTCAAAATAATAGTAAAAGAACTTTCAATGGAAATTGAAGAGGAACCAAGAAACTTTCAAGAGCTTCTTTACCTTGCATAATTAATTATAGGGCTCATAATGGTTTTAGAGAAGGTAAGATTTTGTATAAAAGTTACAGTAAAATTTATACTTTTAAAGTTGTGTAAATTTTCTGTATACATGTACTCTTAAATGCAATAATGTATACTGAAGGGACATTTTTTATATATTCTTAAGACATTTAGCTCGAAAGCAGGTATGGTAACAAAAAATGATAATTTTCTATAGATTCAATAATGATACTCCGTAAAAGTTTCTTTTGAAGAAACCTAATTAAAATACTTATAAAATTTCACTTCAGTATAAATATAAACGACTAATTAATATACAGTGAGCGCTCAGAAATACGACCTTCTGAAGCTTCGAAGGAGGTCAGAACTCCTTGTTTGGAAGAAAGAACTTTGGAAAGTGCATTTTTTGAAGTAGAGGAGGACCCACGGTATGGAGTAAGTATTAAGGCTGAAAAAATGTTAGTATTAAGTACCATTGTATGGCTTAGTCTATGCGTAATTTGACAACGCATTTTTCTTTTAACTACTTTTTTCGAGACTCTTATTACGATATCTCAAATTCTACTGAACCAATTTACTTGAAATTTGATGTGAGCCTTCTCTATATATACATCACTTTATCGCGCTACCCAAAACTATACTAAAGAACATCAATTTTTAATATTTTTTAAAAAAATTCTGAATTGTCAATAAACTGATTCAAACGTGTTTTTATTTCAAGCAGCCACTATTTGCCAATTTTTTTTTTTTCAATTTATCGAAGTTTGCACGATCACAGCATTTTTTTGGATAAAGAATTGACTTTTATTTTCAGATTACTAGGAGGGTTATACAATCATGACAGGCCGGACGTGCCATTTTTTTGAGAATCCGTCACTACATCAGCTTGTAAGTTTTTAAATTTTAATAATTTCACTCGATTTTTTTCAAACATTAATAAATATCAAGTAAAATAATGGCTAGTAAATATTTTTTATTGTTCCTGATAAAATACTTAAACTTATGCCTCTAGACTAGAATACTCATTTAACGTCGACTGTTTAAGCTTAAAAGTATGTACGGACTGTGCATTAATGAAACATTGGACCAAGAATTAATAAGAGAAAATTATATTCATTTATGAGACCCTATTCATTCTAACCACTAATTCTTGAGGTTCTTTCATCGGGAGGAAACCAAGAACTCTCTCATGGTTCCAACATTGAGAAACACGCCAATATAGCAGCTTGGGTTTCTCGTAACGGGAGGTATCATGTTGGAGAAATGCACAAACTATTTTAACTTCTCTGAGGAATGGAGACGAAATCTGGTAGTTGTACGCTCTGTTTTTTTTATAACCGTTATTATTTTGGATTTATTTTTGTTGGTTTTTATGACTAACAAGAATCGTCATTAAAGAGTTCCTTCTTGGAGATATAGCCGAATATAAGGATCAACCAGATGTCCAGACCTTAATACAGTAAGTTGTACAAAGATTCTTCTCAGAAAGGATTGGGGATTCACTCTTTTCTCACAGAACGTTCTTGAAAATGAGAAGGAATAGGAACAATTATCACAGAGACATATAAAATATTCGGTTTTTCGCAGGAATTCACAATCTAAAAGGACCTTCTTACTATTAGCCTTTTCTTTATTCCATTTTGTAAGTCTACTTTTAGACTATACGGCGCTGATAAGTCCCAAACATGAGCATGCAGTTGTGCTGTAGCGGTTACATAATTGTGCTAATACACTGCTGACCACCGTAAATGTAATACCAAAAAAGATAAGAGATAGCACAACAAAATTTATTTTGTAGATAACATGTTGACCCAGTATCAAATGATTAAATTTATAGACTTCTGGGAAGTGTGCTTCCTGCCAGAATCAGTAGCCAGAGTAGTCACCAAAATAATATGTATGAAAAATAAAATATCCTTTAAATTAAGTGTGAGGTATATAAATAATTTCTTTAAAACTTGGGAAACATGGATATAAAAAGCGTTTAAAATATGTTACAAAAATTATCAAGGAAAAGATAGCTTGATTGGTTAACACATGTATTAATATACACAGAGAGAGAAAAATAAAAACTCGAAATGGCATTTTTCTGTATTGAAATTAATGAAGAAAATTGTTGTAATATTTTTATGAAGTAAAATTGTTTTTGTGTTCTTTCTATACTTTCTGAACAATTTTAATTAGTTATAATGCAAATGGAATATTTGTTTATGACACTTGTGATATGAATAAAGAAAAGAGTCTAGTAATACTTTCACGTTTTTAATCCTAATATTTACACTTTTAAGTACATATCAGTTTTAAATTCAATATTTCAATACTATAAAATTTAGTTAAAATTTCATTTGGTCATTGCTGCAAAGAATTTATCAAATTTCATCTCTTTATTTTATTTTATTGATATATTTAAAATATTAGATTATCAATTGCAAAAGTTGCTTCATAAAAAATATTTAATAAATATTTTGTACGCGTTTTTCGTACTTCGATATTTAAGAAATAAGTATCAAAGTATAAAAATCTGTTTAAGTTTTATTTTCAAGCTTAGGTTTTATTTTTCATATTGAAACAAATAAGAAATGAATTTGAGCTTCTTTATTATTTATTTGTACTTGTTTAAAAACAAACGCGTTCCTTACAATATACCAAAATAAGAAGTAGAGATTCATAGTACTTAAAACATTTTTCTCTAAGTATTTCTGGTAAGGATATTCCTTAAAAAATACACAAAGTATAAGTTGTTGCATATTGTTTTTTACGAGCACTTTAGAAAAATTCCTATTGCGCCGACGAAAAAATATGGCAAACATAGATTTAAAAAATTTTTATAAATATGTTTAATATAATCTAAAAAGATTCTTGCTACTTTCTTTCCTTCATTTATATTTTTCAGATTTCGTTTTTCCCTAAAACACAACGTTCCTGAAAAGATTTCTGAATTAAAGCAATAAAAAAATTAATACACACTTGATTAATGATGTTGCTTAAAAGGAAATAATTGAAAATCATGATCTCATTAAATGGTGGCTACTCGCTCGAAAAATGTGCTTTAATGAAATCCCGTCGAGATAATAAAATTTAAGTACACCATAAAAAGACCTGAAAACTGTCTAACATTGTACTAGGCTTTAATTTTTGTTTTGCTTTTGATTCTTCAATTTAAAATAATAGCACAATACTTTTTTTTTCCTCTTGGAATTTTGTTAAAAGAAATTTTTATTGTGTTTATTTTTTCTTCCTTTTTTTTTCACTAGCCTTATCAGACGCTGTAAAAATGTTTAACTTATTTTGTGTATAATTGACAAAAACATGGCAAGTTAATTTTCTTTTCTTTGTGTGTGAAATATTACACTCTTTAAAAGGTAGAATAACATTTTATGGTTAAGTTTTACTGAATGAAAATATTTTAATTAGTTTTTTCTTAAAATGGCGAAAAAAAGGAAATAAATTTATATTTATATAGTCGATATATTTTTAATCTTTTGTTATGCTTTAATGTTGTACTTCTTAAGAAAAATTTCTTCATGCCTGACGTCATCATAAATTTATTTTACTTTTTTAGGTTCGCTTAAGTTTCTAAAAAATTACCATTAGCGTTGATTTTTTTGTTTTAGATAGTATTAAATGGAATTTATTAATGAAAAATTGTTTACAAGTGGAATATCAATTAAAATTGAATCTAATTAATTTTTTTAAATTGTACATTTATTGAAAATATATAAAATTGAATGCATTAAAAAGCAAAGCTTCATTGTATAAAAGTCTTTTAAAATTAGTGTTAACTTATGAACTTGAAACTCAGTCCATGTCTCGAATAGATTAGAACATGATAAGTATCTACGAAAGGAATATTTAAAAATTACATTTAGAGGAATTCAAGAAAATGACATGTGGTGGAGAAGATCAGGTTTAGAACTTTATCACTCCTATAAAGAATATGACATCGTTATTTCAACAAAATACAACTAATTAAATGGGCAGACAACGCAGCTGGTATGGACGAAGACCACATCACTAAAAAAGTCTTCAATGCCCAACCAATTGGCACAAGGGAAAAGGTCAAATCTAAGAGGGATTGATGGCCTAGAAAAAACCTCCTAGTTTTGAGAACTGAAAATTTGAGACCACTAGCAGACTAGCTAGAGCACTAACAGGAAGAAGGCTGGACTGAAAAAGGCTTCTTGAGAAGGCCAAAGCCCACCCGAGGCTTTCGAGCCACTGAGCAAGGACGATTTCAGAATCTTTAACTCAGTTTCAAATTCTCACTTCAGAATTAATTATATTTAGAGAGTTGTATAATTTATTAAATGGCATATATTCACTCATTTTATTAGTATTAAATGAACTCTATATTTTGCCTCTCAAAATGTAAATTTAATTTTATTTTAACTTTGATGTTAAGATAAAAGAACATTATTGTAGAACATTTTAAAACTTTAAAAATGATATTTCAAAAAAAAAAATTATGCATGCGCTATAATTACGGGAACCTATGTATTGTAACGTATCTATTTGCGTACTTTCTACTAATCCTCTTGGGAAAAATTTTCCTTTAAATATTTTTCTATTTAAAACTTTCTCCCGAAGAAGAATATGTGACATATGCAAATCAAGGCTTATATTTAAACATTAACTTACAAGTTCAAGAAAGAGAAAGGTTAGAAGCTAAATGATAGTAGTGTGTGATTAACATAAAGTAATACAAAGCTAGGCGAGAGTGTTCCGTAGATTATTTGCTTAATATTTAAGATTGATGATTTCTCAATTAGATATTTAAATTAGATTAGCGTTGACTTGAAGATCAGCTTAGACGTATCTTAGATTATTTGGAATATGTTTAGCTAAGACATTTCTAAAGTAAGTTATTAAATTCATAATTAAAAATTATTTACATCGTCTTTCTCGCTTTTGCTCCCGTAGTTAATAAAAGGTGAATTTCCTAACGTGGGTTGTTCATGAGGTTGTTGAGACTTTTAAATAAATTAATTGTGCTTGTTTTCACTATGGCTCATCTTCCGTCTAACTCTTGTTTACTAATGGATGGGACAACCCATCCATCACAATACTTTAAACTTTTTTACCATAAAATGGGTTAGTTTTTCTCTTAATTTTAGGGATAAGAATTCAGGCCTTGATTTCAAGTTTTTTTTCTTTCTTGATTTATCTTTAACATAAGACAAGGTAGTAGGAAGTTTGGTCTGTTTTTTCTGCTTTTCTTTTACCTTTTATCAAATTTTTATTTGCTAAATGTATATGGTAATTTTTATGATACAATATGACTTGCATTAACGTAACATATCATTAAATAAAATGCTTATTTTGGTTTTTCAAATGCAAAAAGATCTTGCAAATAAGTATTGCACACATATATTTTTAATTTATTTTGGTTTTAATATATGCATTAAGTTTAGAATATCTAAGTACAGTAATCCAACTAATACATTTGGTTAGATATTTCATTAATTAAAATTAACAATTCTTATCTCAAAGACAGCAGTGCATTACAAATGAAAATGCAAAAGAAAACAAGTATAAATGAAGATTTTTTGCACAGAAAAAAAATAAATTGTTTTTTTTTATTATTTTAAATTAAAACTTTTAAGTATTTTATCTTTTGAAAAAAAGATATTTTACCGTAAAAAAGTTAAAATGCTCTTCTCTCCTGGGATTACTGACGGGTGAATGACTTTAAATAAACTCTTACTATAGTTTGCTCTTAACTATTATATTTAAAAAAAATAAGTTTTTTTTTCTCATGGTATCGTAGGGTTCCAACTTCCTAAACTTCAAACTTTTATTACAGAAAGTTACTATTATGCTCTTAATTATCTCACAATATGCATATTTTACTTTTTGTGGTTAACGAGCACTGCTGAAAAAAATCTTAACGAAAATACGGGTTTTTTTTCCTTTTAGTTTAGTAAATTTTTTTATTCAGGTAACTTAGTTAAAATAGTATTAAACGATAATGTATGTTGATAAAAAGTAAATGTATATAAAAGTAGTTTATATGGAACATAAAAAAAGTTAAACTACTCTCCTGAAGATAACTTACGAATCTAAGCTTATTTTGTATTAAATGCAATAGTTTTTTGTTAATTCAAATTTTTGTTTTTAAAAAATTTTAAGTGCTAAATTAAATTAATTGTATCTGAATAATACAATAACATAAAATTATAGAAGAAACAAAATAGGAAAAAAAATAAATACTTTATTATCACTATAGTTCTGTATAATCAGTATGTTCCGTATTTTCTCAGAAATTAAATATATTTAAATGATGTAATTAACGACATAGCAAATTTGTTAAAGCATGTAATATTTCAAAGATTTTATTTGCAATGGAGTTTTATTTCTGAAATAAAATTATTTATTTTATATTATTTGTTTATTTCAATTACTTCAATCAGTTGTTGTTGGTGTGTCCATAATGTGCAGCTTCGTAAAAAAAGATTTAATCGCCTGGAAGTTGTCTAAGACAGCTTCGGGATCATCAACAGCTGTATCATAGAATATAAAATCTTCCGGGTCTTCTGGGCTGATCTTGAAAAGTCTAGCTTGAATTGCTGGGCAGCTGAAGATATGTTGCGCAGATAGTTGAGCATTAGGGAAATATGTGTAATTTCTTTGTACGTCAGTTGAGATTTTTAATCCTTTTACGTGCTTTGTTCTAAGTCTAGTTATTATTGATGCTATTGTATGGTTGCTATTTAGAGCTGGGATGGACTATTTAAAATTATTGTTGAAAAGCTTTCGGCTGGCAACTGTATTGGCGTCGGTGAGGGTCGTGAGGTTAGATGATAGAGTGCAAGCTCTGGATTCTTTGACAAGTGCAACGGATTTCTCATTACCGAAGATAGTTACGTGGGTAGGTATCCATTGTAGCGTGCAGGATCTCTTTTCTGTGATAATTTTGTCGAGGGATTGAATAATTTTGTGGCTGATTTAGCACGTGCCCTTCTGGGTAACTTGCGGTGCAGACCTTAAGTCTTTGAAGATAACGATTCTAATGGATTCTTGGAAGCTTTTATAAAGGAAAATCTCCAATCCATTCTTGAAGTTGAACGCGATTTTCCCTACTTGAATTTTATGCACTCATAATCTCTGTTTGGAGAAATAAAGAAGACACCTGCACCTCCTCTATCAAGATTTGAGCCGGATGAGCCGTCAGTGCAAGCGATTGCCATATTTTGAGATTGGGTGATAAGTTCTTCGATGGTATGGTCGCCTTTTTCTTTGATTATCGAGGCAGTTTCTTTTTTAGTGCCGGGTCGTAGAAGGTTTAGATTTACCTTTGTCTATGGGTGAAGATGTAGAGTGTATCAAGGTTATTTTGGAATATCAAGTGACTCGGGCTGAAGGTTCATATTCTTTATGATTTCCTGGTCTTGTTCCAGGGATGAGGATCTTTTGAGGCTAGATTTATTGCTCCACGCTTTGAAAGTTCTACTAGAAATATGGCTATTTGGTAGACTTCGTTTGTTATTTCTAAATTTAATTGTAGATAATTTTGTTCTGCTTTCTAATGGAGGTGAGACCTCATTCTTCTTCAACATTGTTGTTGTTTATAGATGAAACAGCTCATGCGATGATTTTCGAAGCCTCTAACTGGATTGAGTCAATCTTTTCCTTTGTCGTTAGCTTGGCTGGTTCATAAATGGGTGCAACATACTCAGGAATGGGCCTAACGATGGAGGAATATGTATTTAGAAGTGTTTTGGGATTTGAACCCCAAAGAAGCACCGCAAAGTCTCTTAAGGATGTTTAGTTTTTTAGTGCTTTTTTCTTGCTTCAATCAGAGACGAATATAACTGCATATTAATATTCTTTTTTTCAATTTACTTAACAGTTTCAAAACAAAATGGATATTGAAAAATAATTTAATAACCTTTTAAATAATTACTTTTAAATACAGTGTTTCATAATATATTGCGTAATATTTGTATATACTATATAAAAAAAAATAATAACGGTATTTTGAACATATAGGCATTGAAAAATTATGTAACTTAGTCAAACTTTCCTGAAGATAAATTATTGCGATACATGAAATAAAAAATTAATAAGCAAAAAAATTAATTAATAACACAAAAATTAAGTAAACAAAACCATATTTTTCTGTTCACAAGTACAGCTTCTGCTTTTTAAATATAAAAATTTATTTGTGAAAGCTATTTATGAAAAGTAATAGCTACATACACTCATGACCCCCCCCCCGTCCGATTTTGTTTCATAATTACTTTCATTTTTATCTATATCTATATAATTAAAGGAAAGAAGCGACTCGATATTTTTTTCTAGAAAGGTTAAATCTAATTTGCTTAAGAATTGTCGGTACCCCCTTTACCACTAATGTTAAATTGAGCTACTTTATGTATCTTTTTCTCAGAATCTGTTCAATATAAAAACTTCAAATTTTATCTGTATATTTATTGTACTTTTATATTTATACTGAAGTGAACTTTTTTAAATATATTGTTAAGTTTTTTCAAAATCTTTCATCGTAAAAGTATCCCTATGAATTTTTTGAATATTATAATTTTTTTTCTCGATAACTGACTTTTACAAAAATATTTTAGGAATTTTAAAAAAAGCTCACCTCAGTATATATAGTTACACATCAGTTATGTTCACTGAAATTTGTATGAGGATCCTATCAGTCAATTCTGAGAAAAAAGAACACTCAGCTTGAAATTTATGAATTTGAGATATATGCATTTTTAATATGAAATGTCACTTCATTACAAAAATTATGAATTACAACTTGTATTTGTCCCATTTTATTATACATTAGCTTATCCTATATATATTTTAAGACTTTTTGTTTCCTATTTTACTAATATTGCCCAGAAAATACATACATATCATTTTTCAATTTTCGTTTATCGAGATGTTTTGTAATATTTACATTAATTTTTTCAAAATCTGTATAAATTTTTGAAGAAATTTTATTTGAGATGAATGACAAACATCAAAGTTGAGAATAAACCATCATGATTACCTTGTAATAATGCATCAAAATGTGAAAGTAAGGATTTTGGAATATGTGATTATGGGACATTTCGAAAGTTTTCATTAATGTTTTGTATATTTACGTGCAAGCAGTAACTCTAGAAGTATCAGATCTCAAAAGTTTTCCTAATTTTGGTCAAATGATATCTAAAACAGTCAAAATAATACTATTTTTATGCATTTAAACATGAAATTTATGTATTTTTATGTATATAACAAGCTTTACATGCAACGACAAAAAAAATCACATATCAGATATCTATGTACATTTTATGGAGCAACTGTTTGAAAACTAAAGCTTAAAAACTTGTCTGTGCAATAAATAAATATTTATATTTATACTGAAGTGAAATCTTTCAAATATACTTTTTAGTTTTTTCAAAACATACTTTAACGTAGCATCTTTGCGAATTTTTTAAAATTGTCATTTTTTGTCACATTATCACCAGATAATATCACCCCATAATTGGTCTATAATCAAATATTTAGGGAATACTTTCAAAATCTCACTTCAGTATATATAGTTACATATCAGTAATATTCAGTGAAAGTTGCAGGTGCATTTATTGAGTAAATTCTGAGAAAATGGAACATGTAGTTTTAAAAAGACAAATTGAGGAAATTGCATTTTTACCATATGTCCCTTCATCACAAAAATTATGAATTACAACATGTATTTGTCCCATTTTATTAAAAATCAGCATCTTTTCAATGTATTTTGAATAAAATAGGAGACAAAAACAAGTATTAAATATCCCAAAAAATAATACATAGCATTTTTCAGTTTTTATCTAACGAGATAGATTGTAGATTTGCATACATTTTCTTAAACTCTGCATCAATCTGTGAAATTTTTAGCTTTCATACATAACAAATATCTAAGTGGACAATGAAGTATCATAAATATAATATATAAAAATGTATCAATGTAGTTTGCTATGAATTTGTGGCTACTTTTTGGTTATAACCTGATTTTGCGACATTTCGAAAGTTTTCATTGGGTGTTTGTAAAGTTTTCATTAGGTTTTGTTGTTGCAGACAATTTCTAAGTTTTAAACTTTAAAATTTACTCTAAACTGGACAAATTATTTTTGAAACAACTACAATAAAACTGTTTTTGTGTTTTTAAACATGAAATTTATATATTTTTCTGTACATAAACTTCTCGCTAAGGCAATAAACATCACTTTTGATGTATCATCTCATACCTTTTTCTCAGAAACTATTAAACATAAAGACTCAAGATTTCGAATGTATATCAATTAGACATTTATATTTATACTGAAGTGAATTCTTTTTAAATATATTAATTAGTTTTTTAATAAAAAGACAAATTTTAGTTCACCGAGCATCGTTATGAATTTATTGAAAATTGTTATATTTTTGTTAAAATATCTGTTTACTAGCTAAATTTTTTCAGAACATTTAAAAAATGTCACTTCAGAGTGCACAATTGCATTTAAAAAACATAGAGTACATGCATACATTAAATTTACACAATTTAAAAAAATTTAGAAAACAGTAATTATTATAAGAAATTTTACCTTATCAAAGGTAAAAAAATCTTACCTTATCTTGTCTTTTCTCTGTACAACTTTATATAATACTGGTTTTTCATAGTTATGGGTAATTAAATGTTATCTTCATTATAATTTATTAGATATGAAATTTCTTTTATAATTATTTCAAAGCATTTTTGATTATTGTTAGGTATAATATAATTATAAGCATCAATTAACAGCTGGTCACAATCCAATATTTAAATTCCTTTCATGAATGAAAGGCAACTTTAAAATTTTAACTTTTATAAATATTTCTACATATTTTTAACATTTTGTTTAGACACACGGAGATTGACCAATCAGTAATAATAACTGATTAGAAACAAACTTAAAGTAAAGGATAGACCTAAATTTCAGTGTAAGTAACAAAATATATTAAATGTAACATTCAAAACCACTGTCTAAAATTGGCTCCAAAAGTTTTTAGCAAATCTAACAATTAAGCTGGCAGTTAATATATAGAGTTATCTAAAGTTAATTGTGTATGAATAAATAAAATAAGTACAGGCTCTAGAACTTTTCTCCAAGTTTAAAAATACAATGTTTGTACTTTTAACTGTCAAAAGGGGCGGGGCAAAACAGCTGATTATTTTTAAAAGTCATTTTGACATACTTCTTATTCAGAAATTAGCATATATGTTATATCATTGGAAAGGTCTTGAATTGGAGATTTTAGAAATAGAAAAATCTCAAAATGGATAACCTGAAGATTTTAAGCCTACTGACTGCTCTTAACAATGATAAAAGCTTTCAAAAAGTGAATCAGTAAAGAGCATTCATTAATATTTAATTGTCAAAATAATATATAAATAAATGAATGAATTTTATTCGTACATTTTTTGGACGTGGTAGCCAAGTGATTATGACCATGAGCTCGTGGACACCGTGTCATAAATGCAAGTCCAAGTGCTACTGAAGACCCACTGTTTAGAGGAGAGAGCTCACGTTAAATCAGTCAAGGCTCAAAAACCTTGCGTTTGCTTTGCGAGGTAATTTTAAGAAGAGGGTGCCAGCGGAGGGCTTGCCTTCGTCACTTAAATGATGCTCAAAAGTACAAGGTCCATCACAAATGGCCCTTATGTTACGACATTAACAAACACTCCCTCACTTGTTTTTTTTTTTATAATTATTTAAAATACGCTGAAAGCAAATTCTTCATTGGTGTTCAAAATTAAAAGAAGTTGCGTATTTTGTCAAATTTCATGAAGAGATATGAATGAAATGTACAAATAGGTTTTTAATCAAAAATGCATATATTTTGAGTGGAATATATAAGCGTATACATACAGACCTAGTGGAGTTACAAGATTTATAAGCACACGTGCAAAAATCCGCCTTTTGTACGCCAGCATACATTGCCGAATTTTCTTAATGTTTATTTGTAGCAATCGATTAAATTAAAATTCAAACAGTAAAAATGAGTAACCACCAATGTTTAGATGATGGAATGAGGTACCGAAATGTGGGTGGGCTAGAAGCAGTCCAGTCTTATATCCAGATTTGTAGAGATTCCGATGAGTGTTACACACGATTATAAGTGTGTTTTATAACCACACGCGGTCGTATGGTTATTTATTCCCTACAGCAATCAAATTTCATTAAAATCTACCCAGTAGTTCTAAATATAATCAACCAAATCTGGAAATTCTCTTATTTTTTAACAACAGTGTAACAGAAGAAATGAAGCTACATATGTTGATAGCATACATAGCATAGAAATTCCTAGTTGTTGTGTTCAATCAATAAACCTTTTTTTTTTTAAAAAAGTGAGTGAATGAATATTAACGTGGCACTGTTCAGCTACACGAGGGCCTTTGGTGACGGACCGCATAATTTTGAACCATGGTGAAGTGACGCGGATGACACCTGAGCTGGCACCCCCTTCTCCTAACTACCACACCAACGGGAGGACGTTTGAGCTCTCGACAGATTTAACGTGCATCACTCTCCTTCACGGTGGGTTTTCAGTGGTACTGGGCTCGAACTCATGACAAGCTAGCCATGATATGATACCTTGATCACTTGGCTACCGAAGCCACTTTTTTAAAAAAAGTAGGTGAATTTAATTCATCGGAGGAATTATATTATGCTGTGAAGAAAAACTTAACCCGAATACTAAAACTACATAAATTGATATTGCTAGAAGAATTTTATGTGATAACTTATTCGAAAAGCAATTTTAATTCTTTCTCGATGAAAAAAATAAGTGAATAAAATTAATAATAAAAAAACGCAATGATAGTACACATATATGGAAATTTTTCCCAAGAAACTATTGGAGGAATAGTTTATTACATTTAGAAAAAGACATGAAGACGTCATATCACTAGAGTTACAAGAAATATCTCTTCAAAATTAACTTTCAAAATTCTAACAAAAATTTTAAAAAACAAATTGCCAATCATATTAACCTCCACTTTCAACGTGTGGAATTTCCCATCTCTGAGACTTTCTAGTTTCTTGCAACATTGTATATACATGCATAAACACACTCATTCTCAGTCAATACAAGGCAACAAATACTAAAAAAAAAATTTCTCGAACACTATTTAATAAAACAAATCCACACTCTCGTTCATTTTTATTGAAACTAACCCTACTAAAACATCTATAAATCTAGAACAACGTTCCCAAACGTGCACAAATGTTCTCCCTTCCCTGAAATCCTTTCAAACAATTGTTCATCTAGCCATTTAGTAAACTGATAGCCTCTAGATATGCTATCAATCACGGCAGGAGCTAAACCTCATACACCAAAACATCACGTAAGTTCCAATGTTACAGCGTCACGCTTAACAGTTCTTACTTAGATCTTTTCTTCCCTAAAAGGAGATTGATGAGTGAGAGGCTCATATGTTGTTGGAGTTTCTTCCGGATGAAAATGGGATCAGGTGACCTTGACGAGAAAGATTTTCTGGGTCATTCTCATCCATAAAATAAAAAGGATTACAGAGTTATATCTCTTTACAAGAGAGAGAGCTTAATTCTAAGATTTTGATAATAGATTGAAAGATGTTTGGGTGTTTAGGAGTAGATGATCAAATTCTAAAGCCGTAGTAGATTTTTTTATAATTTTTTTGTTTGGATGATGTGAAATTTTCAATATACTGCATGGAAAGAGCTTAAGTAATAGTTATTGGCTTAGTAACTTCAAAAGTAATAAAAATTAAAAAAAGGAATTGATTGTTTTATATTAGTCGCATATTTTTTTGCAATTTTGAACATACATGTATTTTTTTAAATCTTTGCTTTTTTTAGGGTTACTATTTTTTTTTAAATTATATTCCAAATATTACCATGATAAATAGAAACTTAAACAAATTTTGTAGGAAAATATGATTAACAAATTAGCGTGTCAAATTTTAAAATTGTTTATTGTTAAAACAATTGAAAGGAATTAACCTCAATTTACAGAAATTTTTTTACTACATTCTAAATTTTAAAATTGTGTTGTTTTAAAAATTGTCTACTGGTTTTAAGCAATATTAATTAATAATTCAAATTTTCAGTTTTCAGCATCTGTAACTCAAGTTTACAAGCAAGAATAAAAGTTCAATTCATATATAGCTTCTTAAAAAAAAGAGACTGATATAGATTTGTAAGACAAATTTAAAAATGTTTATATTAAAAATCTAAAGTAAGCGTTAAAATAGGACGTACATATAAAAAATCTATTCCCCGCTAATTTTTTATTTAAATATATTTTCAAGAGTGATATGATGTCAAAAGAATTTTATTAACTGCTAAAAACTGTTTACCACGGTAGTATCTGGTCATGAAACATTTTTTAAAGAAAATATAGTTTTTAGGAAAAATTTGCGTGAAATTAAAAAAGGAGCACTACTAAAAACTTAAATTTGTTAAAATACTTATATATATATTAAGAATAAAAATATTTTTTTTTATTTTTGACTCTTGTGACTCTATGGATTCTATTATTCATGGAATTTTAAACATTAATGCGATTAATAATGTAAATCACTTGGTACATGAAAATTATTTTAATAAACTTTTAACATGGGGTAAAAAATACACCAAACGTATTTCAAAACTTTGTATCTGCATTGTTTTTCATGGTTTTATTTAAATTTTAGATCTTTTATCCTTAAAACCATATTTTTTCATTAAATATTATTAATAATAATTTAATCAGAATTTCTTAAATTTAGCCTGATTTTTTATTCGCTTTGCATTTATTTCTTCCGTTATTTAAGATGATTGGTTTTCGCATATAAATTGGAAAATATATTTTTGACCCCAAAATGAAGAAGTTTACGTTTTAATTACAAATGAAAGATATAAAAGTAAATACACAATAAAAATTGCAATTTTGTTGGACACATAATTGTTGAAAGTGACAATGAACAGACAAGATGTAATATGCATTTATTAGTCGCGAATTCTCTCTTATTAGGGGTGATCACAAAGTTAAAAAACACTTAACTAAACATCATTAAAGATGATACTGCAACATATCGAGTGCCTCATTTCATCATCTTTGCTTCTTTCTTTTGGATTATAGTCTAACTTTGGTGTCGCCATCATAGATGATGCTATTACGAATCTATGCTACTACGTCTCTCTGAATGCTGCAACTTAGTGATATGGATTATGTGAATACGCAAATTCAGTCCTACATCGGCTATCATGACCAAACATCCATATTTACATGTAGAAGTTGATCAGAATATAAAACGAAAAACTAGTTTACTTAAGATCTCAATTTAGAAAAGACGAAATAAGTAGTTAAATTGTTGCACCAGAAATTTTGGTTCGTGGTTTTTCAAAATTACAGCATCAATGATTGAAAAAATTGAAATACGCGAAATATTATAAAAAAGGAATTTTTGTTTTGAAATATACTTATTATAAATTGCTCTGGCTTTATATTTAAAAATTCCTGTTGTACATTCGTGTTGCAGAGGATTCTCTACACGCCTCCACCTCTAGGAAAATTTATTTTATGGTTTTTTTTTTATTGAAGACCTTCCTGAAGAACGAAACGATATATACCAGATAAGATTCTAATTTAAAGAAATATGAATTGGGAAAAGAGAGGATGTGAAGACTTCAAATGCCATCAGAGGCTTTTGCGATTATAAGGAGTAAGATTAACTTAACAATTACTTCTTATTCGAATTGGAGTGAGTGATATTGTGGTTCGGAAATATTATATATGAAGATTGTGTCAAGATTTATTCTGGAGTTAGAATCTTTATAGCTGTAATTCAAAAATTCTTTTATTAGTTAAGATAATTCATATTTTCGATTAGAATTGGAGAGGTTTACTCCACTCTCTTTCAAATTCACTGCTAAAATATTGTGCTTGGATTAAATAAAACTTATTGAATCTATATCTCTTGATTCGTCTCCTCACTACATTAAGACTCAAACTCTCTGTATCGTATCACTGAATATTAATTTATTTGAAAATGAATAAGGAGATATCTTGAAAGCTTCAATTATATTCCTTTCTTCAATGTGAAAGGCCGTTAGAAATCATTGACCACAAATACAAGAGACTTCTATATTCCACCGGAGGAAAACTCCTCTAACGGTCAGCAATTCTTCTCAATATGCCTTCTTAATTTGCTTTGAAAATCTCGTAAATCAGATAGATAATAAACTAGTAAATCAGATTTCGAAAATCAATTTATTAAAAATTAATTGAATTTCGCAATGCATTTAAAGGGATTTACAGTAACTACATCTGTCTTAAAATCATGAAAAAACTCTTACATATAGTTAATTAATCCTGGATAAAATCCTGAAGCTTCTTCTACAAATATTTCAGTATTATAGAAACTAATATTGGCGAGTAATCAACAAATAAATAAAAGACTATTGCAAATCAGCGACAGCAAAATGTTCCAAAACGTATATTTTTAAAAGCTTCCTAAATCCACTCAGCTTTAATTTTTTTTTAGGAATCAGTCAACAAATTGCAAGAAAATTTATTTACAACAATTTCATATTCTTCTTCCTGCGTTTCCAATTTAAAAAGAAAATATCAAATTCGTGTATTAAAATTTAAAACAAATATAGAATTTTTTAAGAAAAAAATTTATTATTTTTTTTTGTTAAAGGAGGATTGGATTAATTATTTGATGAAAAAGTTTACACACTCAAATTTCAAAATACTTAAGAGTATGAAAAACAATGAAATGGAATGTACTCCACTAGCAAAGAAAAGTTGGTAAATTTATATTCGATTTATTTCAGTTCAGCTACTATTTTTTTTTTTATTCTTAATAAGAAAATGGTTCAAGTGTGAACTCTAGAAAATAAGATATATTTGATGTTATTAAGAAAGCACTTTCATTCAATTCACACAACAGAAAAGTTACAAACACAAATATACCAGTTGATTTACTGGGCTGTCTTTACAAATCGAATTAACGATTAAAATTCCAATTCAAATCAGCAAAAAAAAATTCTTCTGTATCTACATACGAACATTTATATCCATTTATATCCTATTTTCCGTCTGTCCCCTATTGTCTTCGTCAAGGGGAGAAAATCTTAACTGTTACATTTATCTTCATATCCAAAATGGCTAGAATCAATCTTCGTTTGTTTCACTTTCTTTCTAAAAGGAGAAATTATCACCTCCTAGAGATGTTTATACAATATCGAGTATGCTAAAACGTGTGCTTGGCTTTTTTTAAAATAAATTTTCCATTAAAATTAATTGATTGAATGTATAGTATCTTGATGTAACATAAGGAGAGCACGGTTCAAGAAAAGACTTTTGGCAGCTAATAAGTTGTGAAAAATGAAATAGATTTTAAATTTTGCACTTATTATAGAAATTTATAATTGTTACTTTTCACTGATATTGTTTTGAACAATTACAACAAATATCTGATTAATTATAAAATGCTCTTTCCGACGGATCATTTTTTGGTACTAAATGATATTGAGAGCTATTCCTCACACAGTTTTAATTATGTTTTTAACATTCAAATCAATATACAGCTATAAAATTTTTCATATGGAGCTTTGATATGTCATTGATAATGTTATCACAAAATACATTTAGCGGCAAAGTGGCGCTAAAGTAGAATTGTTTTTGCTACTATTTTTAAAATCAGAACGAGCTTGATAGACTGAACTGCTTCTTAAAATATAAAAATACTGAAATTTCGGATTTCATAACTCAATTTGAGAGCTGTCATTCTTTCTTTCTTTTTCCTTCATAATTATTCATTTTTCAATCAAGTACCTTATTTTATCAAAAACTTTATTCATAAGGAAAATCACAGATCCTTGCAAAAGGCTTCGAAATGTAACACTAGAAGATAGCACGAAATTAAGGAATCCAACTACCCTAAAATTGTGAATTTCGCCAAAATTAACGAAATTTTTATGATTTTATTTCCTAGACAAACTGAATAACTTTATAAACGTACCAAGTTTGTTATTTTCTCTTCACTAGAACAAAAACTACATGTGCTTTACTAAAACCAGATGCCATTACTTTAAGCAAGGTGTGTCATACTTTCAAACGCATTTTACTCGAAATGTGTTTTCTTTAAATGCTCAAACGGGAACAGCGATTGCTCAAACATTTTTGAAAATAATTAAATGTGAAATTTCTTGTCTTGTTCTGCAGAAGTGTTTTCTCGCTGAGATTCATCAAGCATTGTTTTATTACAAAATTTACAGTCCCTTATTTGAATATAATCACTGTTTTCTTAAGCAATTTCATACTTTAAATAAGATAAAGTGCTTTAGTTTTTGTAAAAATTAAAATATCTCTTATCCTAAAGTTCATTTCAAAAATGAATAACATAGCATCACATCAGAATTGAAAAATTGCAAATTTTTCATAAATTGTTGGTGCAAAATGGGCCCCGTTTGCGTAATTTTGTGTAAATTCTTAACAATTTTTCCCCTCTTTAGTAATAATAATTTATTTTTCTCTTCTTAATTTTAGCATATTTTCTTAAAATGCATTAAACAATTCTAAAAACTATAAAAAAAAACCCATATCTCCATTTTTATAAAAAAAAAAGTTGTCGTAAGTAATAGGATACCTATAGTGTGATCCAAAACTTGACGACGGATTAGAGTCATTACGTTTCAGATATCATTGCTCTGATCATGATGACCAATCATTGGAATATTGGAACTGCACTATCCTGATGAAAATCCTATTTATAGCAAGGGTCTTACTTATTTATATAAACTGGATTGTCTTCTTTCTGTTTGGGTTTGGGTTTTGCCTGTTCTCGTCAATAAGTGTCATTACTTTCAATTCATGAGTTGTTCATCTTTGAAGCAAGAAACAAATCCAAAATTCCACATGTATGTATATATGTGACTTTAAGTATTTAACACAAAAAATGCACACAAAAATTAATTTCATTTATGATAAAAGTTAACTGAGTACTTAAAAAGTAGTATAATAAATTAAATAGGAAAGAATCTATATAAATAAATTGAAATCATATTTAAAAATCAGATTCATTAATTTAATCCTCTTTTCTAGCACAATTTCCAATTCATTCAATCAAATATTTTACATATTTTCTTAATGCGTTTATAAATAATTCAAAGTTTATAAAAATGTAAAATTTAATATTAAATATTTTATTACATGTCTAATTTAGTAAATTTTACATTACAGCTAATTAATTTACTTTTATAATGACTTTCTTTCCAAAATTTTAAATGCAAAAGAAAATTGAGTTTTACAGATAATTATCAGTCTAATATTTCTTAAAACACCAACCTACTCCAGTTAATTTCCTTAAATTAGGATGAAATTTATTTTTTTATCTGGCAAAAAATGCTATTAAAAATTGAGAAGAGAAATAGTATTTTAAATATAATTATAGATAAACTATAAAGTTTTGAATTTTTTTCAAATATCTTAAAAAATTAGCGTTTAAGAAAACTTTTTTTTAAGAAAACTGATTTTCTTCAATAGAAATCAGACTAATTAAATTTTTCTTAATAAATGTCATTGTTTAAAAGACCAATTTTTTACATTAGAGGGCATTTGATTTCTTAATTTTTTTTTTCTTTTCATCAAGAAATTACATATTTAATAAGAAATGATTTTGCTTCAAATTAATTTCGAAAAACTAACGGTATATATTTAAAAGGGAGGGTAAGAAAATATCAAAAATGTCTTAATTGAATTTTGCAGAATTCGTTCTATCCTAAGACAAGCTTTTTTGTATCATTTTTTTCTTTAGAGATATTGAATCAATCTCAAAAAGCAACAAGATTTTCAAAAAGCTTTATGCAGATTTAAATGGAAATATACTTTCTTTATGAGAATAAAACACTTTTTTTTTTACTTTTTTATATTAAAAGCTAGAGAATAATTCTTTTCCAAGACTAAACATGTTTTCAAATGCATATTTCTCAAAAGTAAACGCACTCGAATGAAAAGGGAAATGTTTTCTGAATATTTAATAATGTCTTAAATACACAGCCTGTCCCTTTTAAACTAAATAAGTTATATTCGAATGCTAATATGTATGTGGATGTCTAAAAAAATTATTTTTAAGACGTAAAATATGTTTATTATTTGATAGTTATTTTTATACTAGCTATTGCAAAATTCATTTTTGAGAACTAGAATACAGTTGACTCTCAATAATTTGAAGTTAGAGGGATCAATGAAAAACTTAGGAATTATCAAGAGTTCGAATAATCAAGAGGGTAGAAAAAATCTCCCAAAATACAAAAATCCCAAAATATTTTACTAACACAATTAAATTTGCAACTATGTAATAAAACAGCAATTGTACATAGGTATAAAATTATTTTTAAAGATTTTTAAAAAGTACACATTTCATACATTATAAAGAGTAAACAAAAATTAAGAGCTGCATTAAAAGAATACATTTATGTATTTAAAACAATTATTAAAAGAGTACATACTTTACATAATTAATCTTTTTTTGATGAAAAAATCAGTTAAGACATTGCCCCAACACCATTGGTTCTTGAAGGCAGAGTCCAGTGTACAACCCATGCCTTATTTGGTGCCACATGCCATAAGTCACACAGATGAGTCATAAATCGTCATGTCCCTCCAAAGCAAAATACACAATCCTACACATCTTTTCTTCACAATAGCGGATCATCCTTTCTGAACACATGTGTAGCAAGGTCCCATGTTAGAAAAAATATGGACGGTGGACAACAAGTACGGCTAGTCTATTGCCCGTTTAAAGAAGGAAAGCAAACGTTTATTTTTTGCTTGAGGAACCCGGAAACACACACACACACACATACAAAGAAAGATAGTCATCAAAGGGGCTACGTTACAGGGGAGACGCGCACAGACAATACAACACAAAACATGTAAGCTCCAAGCTGTTTGCTACAGAACTACACATAATGGTGAGAGTTGGAATTGTCAAAAGTTAAATAGAATAGCTTCGAATTATCGTGTGTTGTAGTCTCTATAGCACCAGATCTTATTTCGAAACATTGAGTATACCAAAGGGTATTGTTTTAGTTCGAAATATCAAGAGTTTTTCTAGGGCCTGAGCATATGCTTCGAATTACTAAGAGGTTCGTATTATAGAAGGTTTGAATTAGCGAGAGTCGACTGTATTTATAAAAATTTCTAAACAACCACCAAAAGCTATTTTAAGGAAACTAGTATTTAATATGAGATTTACATTCTTCGCAGAATTGTAAAACAAATATTATTTGTGTCTGAGGATTAAATCAATGTGTGTTAAAAGCTTGATTATCTTCAATGCATTCAAGATTAATGTCAGTTTCTCTAGAAAATTAAATACGCGAATCAAGTTATTGACAACATTTGTGTACCTTTAATACATCAGAAATATTACAGACTAACAATAACGAAAGACTTCGTTACCTCCACCTAGGGTTATTTGAAATGGAGATTGTGTTGATAGTTGCGGCTCTATAGAGTTCCGAACGCATTAGGGCAGTGTTTCTCAAAATTTGAATGATTGCGACCCATTTTCAATCAAAATTTTTATTGCAATCCCCCCTTTCCCATTCAATAATACAACCTATGGCCAGAAAGTTAGGTGAATAAATTTTTATTTCAAATATAGTATTGCACAGCATCAAATACACAATTTACTGTCCTTCAAAATAATCTCCACGGATGGTAATACAATGTTGGGAACGAGTATATTAATCCTGTAAACTCCTTTTAGATCGACCATCACGTTGCTTTGAATGTCGGTGATGTCCGTAAATCTCTTTCCCTTCCGGGCTGACTTCAATCTGGGGAAAAGGAAGAAGTCTGCAAGTGCTAAATCAGGTGAATAAGGGAGGTGATCAAGTGTCACAACTCCATTCGTGGCCAGGAACTGCCGTACAACCAAGGTGATGTGTGGCGTCCATTTTGTACACCACGACAATCCACAATAAACCTTTCGCTCTCGGCGTTAAGCTAACAGGGAATAAACGCACTTGAACCTTGCTAATTACAAACATGTTCAAACAGATATTGACCTTCACCACGCACGGCGCTTTGATATTCTACTAGTACAGCAGCGACCTCTACAGGCTCATTCACCGAACTTTCTGGCCACAGGTTGTAGTATATTGAATACAATTCTAATATACTTTGTTAAACTACAATAAGACTTTATTTGTAAACCGTACATATTATCAAGATAAGTACTAAATTTTGCATGTTATTTTATACATGACAAGCCCATGGAATCACTAGCATTTATTAAGGTATCCGACTACCCTAAAACTGTGAATTTTACCGAAAATTGACAAATTTTCTTATGATTTTAACTGTTAGGCCATCTTATTAGCTTTATAAAAATACCAAGTTTATTATTTTCCGTTCTCTGGAATAAAATCTACAAGTGTTTTAAGTAAAAGCCGATGCCATTACTTTAAGCAAGATGTCATACTTTCAAAACACGTTTTACTCAAATGTGTTTTTTTAAATACTCAAACGGGGCCAGAGATTGCTAAAAAAGTTGGAAAATAATTAGCTGAAATTTTTTCTGTATGTTCTCCATAATATTAGAAGTGTTTTAATTTTCAGATTCATCAATCACTGTTTAATTAGAAAATTTATAGTCCCTTATGTTAATATAATCTGTTATTTTAAGCAATTTCATTTAATAATAAAGTGCTCTAGTTTTTGTAAAAATTAAAATATCTCTTATCCTGAAGGTCACTTCAAAAATGAATAAAATAGCGACACATTTAGAACTGAAAAATAGAAAATCTGTTTATAAACTTTTGGTACAGAATGGGTCACGTTTATGTTATTTTTTTGTCAATTTTTACCCATTTTAGTAATAATAGTTTCTTTTTCTATTCTTAATTTTAGCACATTTAGATTTATTTAGTACATTTTTCTTAAAATGTACTAAATAAATCTAAAACCAACAAAAAATCCCATATCTCCCTTTTTTAAAAAATTGTTGCAAGTAGTCGTATACTTTAAACTTGTTATTAACTTAGTATTGATGAATTAAAGATCAAATACATTGTGCAGTACTGATACAATTAGGAGTACATTATATCCTTCTAAATGTTTATTTTTTGTATCCGAATGTATTTTTTTATTTTGTGTACTATAATTAATATTTTGTTTAAATATTTTATTTTCGACTTTTCGATATACTCATGCCTCATGGTTGGATTATCCAACCTCCTAGGTGGCGAACCACACGGTTTGGGAAGCACTG